>BOPN01000630.1:10000-17500 GCA_017312705.2 Penaeus japonicus
AATAATCAGAACAGTGATAATGGTAACAATGATGACAATAATGATAATGGAAAATATGATAACAATGGCAATAATAATAATATTAATAATCATGACGACGATGATAATGATAATGATTATAGAGATAATGATAATGATAATGACAATGATAATAACAATAATGATACCAATTATCATAATGGTAAGATAATGGTAGTGATAGTAATGAAATTATATTTGTGATGATCATGATAAGAATAATGATAGTGGTAATGATACCAATAATGATGATAATAAAAAAATATGAAAGTGTTAATAAAGAAGATAATGATACCTATGATGATGGTGAGAATGATAACAGCTCGAACAAAAATAACAATGAAGATAATGATAATTATGACGATAGCGATGATAGTAGCAATAATCATAAGAGTGAACCAATAATAATGTATTTTATGGAAAAAAGATAACGAGAATAAACATGATAAACATAACTAATAAAAAAGATGGATGATAATGGCAGTCGTGCAAAATTTAATGATAATAATGATGATGCTAATAATAATAGTAATGATAAGGATGATAATAACAATAATGATAATGATAGTAGTAATGGTAATGGTGATAATGATGATGACGATAATAATAATGATAATATTAATGATTATGACAATGATGATAATAATTATGATAATGATAATAATAATAGTTATGATAAGACTAATAATGATAATGTTGATAATGATAATGATGATGATAATGATAGTGATAGCGATAATGACTATGATGATAATAATGATAATAATGATAATGATAACAACAATAACAACAATAATAACAGTAAACATAATGATATTAATAATGATAATAACAATGATAATAATATTACTGATGATGATAATAATAACAATAACAATAACACGAAGAAAAGAAAAAGAAGGAAAAAACAATAAAAAAGGAAAACAAAGGAACAAGGGAAACAACCAAAGTCAACCAACTCACCGCCCAGGCCACCAATAACACCCGATAACTCATTTCGTCTGCTGTTGAACCTCTTTCTTATTTTGTATCTTCTTTTGTCTGAAATTAAAAGAAATGCTGTTAATGGTCACCCAGATGTCAGGTCAGATGAGGTCATGTAGTTAGAAGGTCATGAAATGGATTATATTTTAGAGGGATTTTTTTTTGAGGGTGGGGTGGGGCATGAGGGGGGGGGGGTGTAGGTTTTTTAAGATGCTGATAAAATTTACTAATTCCCGCCCCCCCCCCCCCCACCACTACCTCCTTGGTTTGTTCCTGATATTGTTAATACAATCTATATATTTAACATTTTATTATCTTCTCAAACACAAATAGAAAAGTTATTCACGATAGTTAAGAACGCGAGGAACTATGTGGCAATAACATGATATAAATTTAGAACATATGTATCAAGTTCTATCTCACAGAAAATAGATAAGGTTGATAAATAAAAAGTAAAATGAGACAATATCAGATTTGCAAAGGGTCTTTATCAACTGTATTGAAAAGACAAAAAAATGTGAAGTTGTTTACAATGACGTGGAAATAAGGTATTTGCATTAATATTTGCAAAGTATGTCTCGCAAAAACTAATCATATTTACAAGTGAAATTTTATCTACAAAATCGAAAAGAAACACCACACACTCTTAAAATCAATTTCCAATCACAATAAAAACAAATCACACACACACACAAAAAAAAACACCAAATCCCAAAATGCGTTTTTGCCAATACTATACAAACACACAAAAAACACACACACACATAAAAAAGCACCGTAAAAACACACAAGAAACACACACACATACAAAAAAAACACCGTAAGAAACACACAAGAAACACATACACATACAAAAAAAAACACCGCAAAAAACACACAAGAAACACACACACACATAAAAAAACACCGTAAAAACACACAAGAAACACACACACACATAAAAAAAGCACCGTAAAAACACACACACATACAAAAAAACACCGTAAGAAACACACAAGAAACACACACACATAAAAAAAACAACACCGTAAAAACACACAAGAAACACACACACAACGCAAAAAAGCCACCGTAAAAACACACACACTTCCGTCCCGACGCTGTTTGCCTCTTCCAGCGCCCAGTGTTTGTTGTCACGGAGACGGCAGCGTACTGACGCGTCGGCGGTCGGTTCACGCAGGTACCTTGGCGTGGTTCGGGATGATCATAGCGCCGCGTCGTGGTCGTTCGTCGCTCGCTCGCTCGCTCGTCGCCGCTCATCGTCAGTCGTCGATGAGGATGACCTAGATGCTGGGGGGGGGGGGGGTAAGGGGGGATACGTGAGTGGAGGGGGGTAAGAGGGGAGGGGGGGCTACGTGGGGGGAGGGGGTAAGAGGGGGGCTACGTGGGTGGAGGGGGTAAGAGGGGGGTTACGTGGGTGGAGGGGGGTAAGAGGGGGGAGGGGGGCTACGTGGGCGGGTAGGGGTGGGGGATGGGGGTTGAGTTGGTGTTCCCCGCCTATTTTTTTCGTGTTCTTTGGGTTGTTGTTCATGACTCTTGGTGTTAATGTTTTTTTGTTTTTTCTTTTCATGAGGGATTCTTTTTCTTGTTATTGTTGTTGGTGTTCCTCCTCGGTTTTTGTTTCTATCATTTTTTTCTCATTTCTCTTTTTTTCCTTCTTCTTCTGCCTCCTCCTCTTCTTCTTCTCCTACCTCATTTTCTTCTCCATTTCATTACCATTGTTGTTATCATCATCATTATTATTATCATCATTATCATCACTACCATCATCATCGCCTTTTTTCTCTCTTCTGAGCACACGCAATAATGATGATAATCATTGTAATAATGATGATACCTGAAATAATAATCAAGACAAAATCAATAATGGTAATATTACTACTAATGATAATGGTGAAAATAATGATAGTAATGGTAATAAAGGTAATAATAATGATAATAAAGGTAATAATAATGATAATGATAATGATAATAATGATAATGATAATGATGATAATAAAGATAATAACATTAATGATTTTTTTTGTCTGTCAGGTCTGTATTTTTTATGAATAACGAATGTGATATAAACATCTCAATAGCACTTATCTGTTTTGATTCATAAATCATTCACTGTAACATAATTAGTGCCAGTTCGTTCTTTACAACTTGTTTTCTCATGATTTCAGTAGCTGAATGTCAGTTAATGTGTAAATACTTTAAAATACCATAGAGTTATTTCTTTTACTCATTCTACTCAATATTTCAGTAACTAAATTATGTCAGTTCACGCATGAATATATAGATAATACATAGTACGAGCCACTTTCTCACATATTTACTCATCACCAGCAGCTGAATACACTCAGACGCACGGGCGTAATGAGTAAAACTCCTCGCAAACCCATTTACTCATCACTCACCCGACAAAGAAACCAAAGCATATGGATAATACGAACACGCAATTGCTGCACCAACGCGAAATTATTATTATATTGCATGTAGGTTTGCGTAGCTACTATTACTACCGGTGAGTTCCTGTCACAATGGTTGGTTTTTGAGGAAGTGTGCCGTTGGCTGGAAAAAACATAACGGTGACCGATAAACATTTTTTTTTCGTGTGAGTTTTATATCTAGTGGGAATTAATCTTTGTTGGGTGGCGAGGTGTCGACACGTAGAAAATTATAATTTCTTTAGAAAAAGAGAGTCCTTTATTTTGTGATGTTTCCTATGAGTAACATTCAGTATATAGGATGACTCAACATAACATTGCTATCACATCTTATTGCAATATCCTACACTTGCCAAAAAAATATCAAAGAGGAACCAACGAACAGTAGCGATAAATCTAGACAAATATAATCCTGTGATAAGAACTCAAAAAAAAATCTCCAAACCATAAATATATAATCCTAACATCAATAATGCCCATTACATTTACAAAATTTACATATAACTCAATAAATCAAATTTCCATTGATTCAGTCAACCAAAACAACCCAACAACCACACTTATCCTCCGATCCATTAGAATCCCATTAATCCAACGACCTCAAAATCCAACCCCAATTTAGGGCGTTTACCCAACAGGCCTTCTTCTACAGGCTACCTACCAGTAGGCCCAGATAAAGGTTAATACCCAAAGCCTGCTCACGCCAGCCTACTACCTTGGGGGGTTGAATACACACCTCCTCCAGCATTCCTTTTAGTGGGGCGTTTGAGGTCTGTAACTGTACCCTACCACACTTCCGTCTGTGGTGATGGGAGGGGGAGGGGGATGGGGCGTCGAGGGGGAAGAGGGGAGGGGTTGGGAGGGGGGGGTTGAAAGGGGTTGAGGGGGAATAGAGAGGGGATGAGGGGTCAGGGGAGGGAGTGAGAGGGGTCATGGAGTGAGGGAGGGATGATAATGATGGGGATAAGGATAGGGATGAGGTGGGAAAGATGGGGAGGGGGGAGGGATAAGGATGGGGATGGATGGGGGAGGGGAGAAGGTGAGAGGGGGTGAGCGTGAGGATGAGGGGAAGGGGAGGGAGACAGGGTGAACGAGAGGAGAGCGGGTGAGGGAGATGAGAGGAAGTGAAAGAGAGGAGAGAGAGTGAGGGAGAGGAGGGGGTAGGGGTGAGGGAGAAGAGGGGAAGTGAAGGAGAGGAAAGGGGGTAAAAGAGAAGAGAGGGGAGAGGGAGAGGAGAAGGGCTGAGGAGAGAGTGAGGGAGAAGAGAGGGGGTGAGGGTGAGAAAGAAGAGCGGAGGAGAGGGAGAGAGGAAGGCGTTCAAGAGAAGAGGAAGGAAATGAGGCAAGAACGAAGAGAGAAGAGAAGAACCGAGGGGAAAAAGAAAGAGAAACAAACAAACAAACAAAGCGCGGGAGCAAAGAGGCAGTAGAAAGAGAAGATGACGGAAGCGACGAAGCGAGAGAAAAAGAGGAAATGTGAGGAAGTAGAATGAGGGGGAGGAGGATGAGGCGAAGGTGAAGCCTATATAAATGAGGCTAGACTACCTCAGCGTGTTATTATTATTGGTTGTGAGAAGGATAATGTCTGGGTTATTAGATCAGGTTCTTATATTCTGTAATGTCTTAGTTTCATGGACATTTTTTTTTATAAAACAAATTATATTGCCTTTTTTTCTTTCTTTTGTTGGCGATCGTAACCAGATATAAGCTTAACATGTTTTTGTTTAATACGATAATGGTTATAAAAGAAAGAGAATAGAAAGAAAGATAGATAGATATGATATAATATATATATGTATATATATATATATATATATGTTGCTATTATTACTATCACTTAATCATTATCATTATCATTATCATTATTGACAGTGTGGTCATTATCAGTAATAGTAACAGAGAAAGAGAGATGGATAGATAGATAGAGAGAGATACATAGATAGATAGATAGATAGATAGAGAGAGAGAGAGAGAGAAAGAGAGAGAGAGAGAGAGAGAGAGAGAGAGAGAGAGAGAGATAAATAGATAGATAGATAAGATAGATAGAGAGAGAGAGAGAGAGAGAGAGAGCGAGAGATAGATAGATAGATAGGTAGATAGACAGATAGATAGATAGACAGAGCGAGAGAGAAAGAGAAGGAGAGAGAGAAAGAGAGATAGAGATAGAAATAGAGATAGAGATCAAGCGAGAGAAAGAGAGAGAGAGAGAAGGAGAGAGAAACAGAGCGAGCGAGAGAGAGGTAGATAGATAGGTAGATAAACAGAGAGATAGATAGATAGACAGAGCGAATTAGAGAGAGAGAGAGAGAGAGAGAGATAGATAGATAGAGAGAGAGAGAGAGAGACAGAACGAGCTTGAGAGAGATAGATGGATAGTTAGATAGACAGACAGATAGATGGATGGATAGAGAGACAGAGCGAGAGAGAGAGAGAGAGAAAGAGAGCGAGAGAGAGAGAACGCGAGAAAGAAAGAGAAAGAAAAAGAAGGAGAAAAATAATAACAGTATACAAGAAAATAAATCAAGAAAACAGATTCCCCCAAGCGCCTTAAACTCTAAACCCAAGCCAAGGCCAAGGTATTAACGTCCGAATGTTCATTAGCATATCGAACTGTTCACGCTTTGTTCACTCTCTGCCCTCCCCTCGTGTTATCGTGTTCACTGTTTCTGCTAGCCTTTAATTTTGTTCAAGAAGTGATATTTATTTTGAATGATTGCATATTCTATTAAACTAGTCGAGTGCCATTGTCCGTTCGTGTTCGTGCAAATATATGTTAGCCTGTACAAAGGAGAAGCAATAATGATTATTATGATATATCATTATGATGATTATGATATATTATTATGATGATTATGATTTTTATTATTATTATGATTTTTATTATTATTATGATGATTAGTATGATACTATTATTATTTTTGTTGTCATTATCATAAGGATTATTTTCATTGTTATTGATGATAATAATAACAAGGGTAACAATGATAACGTAATGATGACTCATTCTTATCATTGATATTGTTGTTATCATCATAATTGCTATTATCCTTGTTGTCATTGTTACAATAAACACACACACACACACACACACACACATATATATTCACACACACACACACACACACACATGAATAAATGTATATATATTAATTCAAACATTTTATCTATCCATCACATCTGTTCATAACTCTCTGAAAAGAAAACAAAGCTAAAAAAGGAAATACAAATTGAATAAAACCTATTTGTCTCGAACATGAAACAAGAAAACAGACTTGCAAAGTTGCAATCGAATCTCAGAAATCCCTCTCGAGTTATTTTTATTTTTGCAACTGATGTCGTTTATCTCACAACTCAAACACCGCATTTCAATGTACTTAACTTGAACACTTCATCGTAACACAAAAGGAAGAAGAAGAACAAAAAAAACAACAACAAAAAAGCGTACCTTCATCATCAGGTCATGAACAATGATAACAATAATAAAAATGTATAATGATTAAAAAAATACTATGCGAACGAATGACATCAGCAAATACCATAACATCATTTCTCGTTCTTCAAAGCCCCTTGAATTTGCATTTCTTTATTTTTTTTATATATACTTTTCGAAAGTCATTGCCTCGTCATGCTTCTGTGATTGTGTTTGCTTCTTTTTTCTTTTCTTCTCGTGGTATCCAATAGTCTGAATGCTTAATCATTTTGTCTATTTGTCTATCATCTTTATATATTAGTCGTGTCATTTGAGGTCCGAATTTGAAATAGGTCAGAACGTTATTAAAAAAGAAGGCATGGAGTAGATGAAGAGGAGAAACAGTTTTAGCAGAAGGATAAGAAAAATATGAAAAATAATATAAATGGGGCCCCGTCAGACATGAGAAAAAGGCTTTCAATATGTCAAAAAAGCAAAACAAAAACACTTACACGTACTGACTTACAGATATGTCTTCATGTAGACAGCACTTTGCGCTCAACCAATATAGTATCTGGAGGCAGTGACTGGGTATATGTATTCTTCAGTTTCTGGTGTAACGGAACATTGGATTATGTTGTTAAGCTGTTTTTCTCAA
>BOPN01000630.1:20000-22500 GCA_017312705.2 Penaeus japonicus
ACAGAAAACGGTAAACAGCTGTGAACGTGAGTCGCGTGACCAGGGAGTTAGAAAACGTTCCCATAGTTGCCGTATGATAGTGCGGTAAGATGAAAACAGTGAAGTTACTCGAATACACGAAAAGAAGGACATCGTGTCGTAGAATATCACAATAGAAAAGGAAAAATGTTTGGAATGAACATGAAAAATCGGTTCCAAATAATCATCACTAACAAGCCGGGAGGAGGAGGTGGTGGCGGAGGTGGTGGAGGAGGAAAAAGAGAAGGATGATAACGAGAAGAAGAGGAGAAGGAGGAAAGGGAACACAAAAGAGAAATAGGAGGGTGAGGAGAAGAAGAAAAAGAAAGAGAAGGAAAGGGGGAAAAGGAGAGGGTGGAGGATGAAGAGGAAGAGGAGGAAGAAAATTAATAGGAAGAGGTAGAAAAAGAGGAGGATGAAGATACAGAGGAGATGTATAGAGATAGCTGGGTTAACATATAGGGAGGAGGCAAACAGACAGAAAGATATATAGAGACAGATAGATAAAGAGACAAACATATATTTAGATAGATGAATAGAAAGATTGATAGATAAATGAATAGATTGATAGATAAAGATAGATATATGGACAGATAGACAGACAGAGACAGAGAAGAGAAAAGAATGATAAAGTTTCTTAGAGTTTCCATAACTACTTGAGTCCCCCATCTTGAGTCCCTCCAATAACTTTACATTTTCTACTTGTACAAGGGCCAGATATATAGATAAATATAACCACAAAATACACACTTGGAAACTACCGATATACATCATACACCTGGTTCAAATACTTAAAGGAAAAGGAAAAAGATAAAACATATAAAAGAGACTAGAGAAAAAAGGAGGTTGTTATTATTGTCATCATTACTATTGTTATGATATTGATGGTAATTGTTATTTGATTTTCATTATTATTATAATTGTGATGATATTATCACTGTTGTTATTATCATCATTGGGAGTTGTACCGTTATTTTTATCATTATTAACATTATTATTACTGTCATTGTTATTCTTCGTTTGTTCTTGTTATCATTGCTATTGCTATTTTTGTCATCATTATCGTTATCATTATCATTCTCATTATTGTTGTTATTATTATCATCAGTGGTATTATTACTATTATCATTATCAATATTAGAATTATCATTATCATTATTATTGTTAGCATCATTATTATTGTCATGATTATTGACTATCATTATTATTACTATTATCATTACCATCACTATTAGCATAATTAATATCATCGTTATCTTGATCATTATTGTTATCATTATCACTATCATTATGATTAATGTCATTATTATCATCATTATTATAAACATCATCATTTATTATCATTATTATTTTCATTATCAATGTTATGGTTAATGATAACACTGATAATAATAATGATAAAATTTATACTATTAATGATAATGAGAAGAATAAGGATGATGATGATGATGATAATGACATAATTTCTATTGTTTTAATAATGATAATTATTACGATTATAACGATCATTATTGTCATCATTGTTATCATCATTACTAGTTTAGCTAAGGGCATTATCATTATCATTATTACTTTTGTCATAATAATTATTATCATTATCATCATTATAATTTTCATTATTATTATTGGGTTTACTATCATTATTAACATCATTAATTATGGTAATAGCATCACTATCATTATGATTATAGCTATTGGTCATGATGATAATGACAGTATTGCAATTATCTTTATCACTACCATTGTTACCAGTATTATTGTCATCATCATGATCATTCTAGTTATTATCATCGTTCATATTTTGTTATCATAATTGTTATTAGAATTGTCATTGGTATCACTGTTATCATTATTGTTATTATTATCATAATAACAATGATGATAATAATTATTTTTTCGTCATCATCATCAGTCTTGTTGCTGTTATTATTAATTATTATTACTGTTGTTATTAGTATTATCATTATCATTATTATAATTATCATTATTATTATCATTGTTATCATTAGTATTGCTCCTATCATTTTTATTACTATCATTATAATTTCTTTTACTATTATCATAACTACCAATAGTATTGGTAATGAATAATAACAATGATATTATCATAATCAGTCCTATGATTATCATCGTTGCTAATATTATCATTATCACCATTATTATTATTACTCTTATTTCTATTGTTGCTATGATTCTCATAATAAACAAAATCACCATAAATATTTCCCCTCACTTCTCTCCACTAAGCTTACGGTAAACGCGACACACACGTAACACAATATTTAGAGTGACCCATTAATGAATAAGTCATTCGCTAAGTTAACGATATTTTCCGCGCCGTTCCTGCTAATTTGTGGGAAGACGGCGAGAGGCAAGAGTTAAGAGGCAAGAGGTTTCACACAGCTGTCTCGACCACAACGTGTTACGGCTTAAAGGGAACTGGAATTTGGCCCTGGGATCGCGCATGCCAAGGCGGGCGGGT
>BOPN01000630.1:55000-60000 GCA_017312705.2 Penaeus japonicus
GACAGAAAAAGAGACTAGTCGAAGAACAAAGACGGAATGAAGAAAACACAAAAAGAAAAAGGGCAGAAAATGAGATGACGAAGGAAAAAAGAAAAAGAAAAAAAAGCAAGACGAAGAAAAAGAAGAAAAACATTAGAGGAAGACTTAGACGGAGAAAAAGAAGAAAAAAAAAGGCAAAAAAGAGAAGAAACAGAACAGTAACAAAAGGAAATAAACAATGCACAGAGCAAGACAAACATCACAGCTTTACTCTAACGGCTTCAAGAGATCTCTTAAGGTGAAGGAGAGGAAGGGGGGAGAGGGGGGAGGGGAGAATAAGGAGCCGGGAGCTAAGAGAGGTTGGGGGAGGGGAGACGGGGTGGGTATGAGGAGTCGAGAGCCAGAAGGGGATGGAGAGGGGGGGTGGGGGAGGTTAAAGGTGCCGAGAGCCATGGGAGGATTGGGATGGTGAGGGTGGATGTGGGGGGGGGGGGAGGGGGGGGGGGGCCTGGAGCCAACATACCCGTTGCTCGCTCGCTATATACTCCCCCCTCCCCATCTTCCCCTCCCCCTCATTCACCTCCTATTATAAACTGGGCATCTTCTTACACTCACGAGTAACCTGTTACTATAATTACTCGAGGTACTGGAGCGAGAGATAAATGATGAGAAAGCGTGTTACTCGAATCCGGCTTACTCATTCACTCACAGAAGCATTAGCTTTATTAATTGCGTTATCGGCTTACTTGTTATCATTAGCTTAATTTTATCTACTTATTGTTATCATATATTATTATCCATGTATGATAATTTATCATTCTATCTTTATATTCGTCATTATCGTTTATTTGTGATTATATTCATTACTATCATTATCGTCACTTTCTCTAATTATAGAGGAAGGATAAATCGGGTATTAATAATCACCAATGATAATGGAGTTGATTGTTAGTCGATGATAATCATAACGATAGTAATTGCGACAGAGACCAATAGTATAATTAATAGTAACAGTAGTGATATCAATAATTAGGATAACAATAGCAAAAGTGTTTAGGATTATCATCATGGTAATGGAAATGACGACAATAAACACAGCATCAATAATATCAATAATGTTATTTCTATTAGCATGCTGATGATATCAATGAAAGTAATAGTAACGACAAAGCTATATTACAAAGACCTAATGGATTACTACATCCATTTTTATATAGTAAATGGTAAATCTTCTACATGTGTCTTTGCAAAATTGATCTATGATAATGAACACAAAAAATATCGGCTGATAAGTGTTAAATACGGGGATTATCTGTAATTTTGTTTGCACATCAAATATTAGGGTTCGAACCTGCGGATCTGCAAATATAAGGCATTCGATCGTATTAATTACAGCGTCGGAAATATATGACGCTGAAGGATTGAAAAAGCTTATCAAATCTAAGTTGGCTTTCTGTTTCCATCTTCCAGTAAAACTAAAAAGCTTATCATTAATATATCTTAGTATATGTACTTTATATGCACTGTAACATGTATTCAAAACACTTTAATATGTATTTGATATCATAATTGGGGGAAAACATCAAGAACACAAAGCTTATTAAATCCAGGTTGAATAAGAGATAACGTTGACATACACCTCCAGCAAAACTGTTTTACAAATATTTTACATGCTTTTATTCATTTATTTATTCATTAATATTTGCATGTTCTACTAATGAAACTTAACACCTAGGCGATAACTCTAACGGTGTATTTTGCCCTTCACAATAGACATTGCTTCAGGAAAAGCTACACAGATATGTAAACATACCTCTGCTACTTGACCCGTATTTACTGCTTTGCCCAAGGAGAGAGATTCTTGTTACATCTTGGTTTACGTGTTTACGATTATTTATATAATTATTTGCATTTATGATTTCTTTATTGTTGATACTATCGCCTATGATATTGTTAATGGTATTGATATTGTTGATATTATCATCCTTCTTGATACCATTAATATCATTGTCATATTCATTATCATTAATACGATTAATGATAACGATGATAATATTAATGATTGTGATAACAATAATGATTATGCGAATAAAGATAATTGTAACAATAATGATAATGATGATAACAACAATGATGATGATATTAATGATGATGATAATGATAATGATACTAATGATTGTGATAATAATGATAATTATAATGGTAATCATAATGATACTGATGCTATGATACTAATAATGATAATGATACTAATGATAATGAATGATAATAATTATGATAATGATGATGGTAATGATGATTACATTAATGATAATGATAATAATGAAAAATCACATTAATAATGGTGGTAATGATAACTATAAGTCTAAAAAATTACAATGATTAAATTCATGATAATGCAAATCATATTGATGATAATAGTGATGATAATAATGATAATGATAATAATAACACCAATAACCATAACGATAATAACAATAACATCAATAATAATAACAACCCCGGCTTTTCCAAAATTGCAGCCCACGAAATTCCTCTGCCTGACCGTCATGCTCTCGCTCACGGCCCTGTGCATGGCGACGGAAGACCAACCGGAAGCGGCGATGCTCCGGCAATTCGGGCCTTACGGACGCAGCCCCGAAGTGCAACGGAATTCCCGGAACGACCACCACGACAACGGAAACCGAAGACGACAGAGCAACGACCACCAATTGGATGATTTCTACGCTAACCACAACTTCGACAATAGTGGTTACGATGAATTCGATGATTACGCTAATGATGGTTATAGTAACGGTGATAATTACCTACGGAATGATGGAGGTCCTACAGGCGGGTCCTACAGGCCGCAGGACAATAGCTTCAGATCGGGTGGATCCTTTAACAGGGCCTCGAAGCCGGGATTGGATCGTCGTGCAGGATATACGGATTTGATTGACAGGAGTGGGGGCAGTAGGTGGGTATCATTTCGTTTTTTCTGTTTTTTCTTTCTTTCCTTCATTTTTAGACATTGCATATTTCGCTGAACTCGTGTTTTTTTTTTGGATTTTTTATGCCATTTTTTATATCTTATATTTTTTTTTATTTTTTTTTTCATATTTAGCTTTTAATAGTGTTTAATATTTCTTTTTATTTTAATTTGTCAATTTCATATTCATTCGTTCTTTTTTTTATGTTATCTGTCATCTGGATATATTATTTTTATCTAAGAATGTATATTATTTTTTTTATATTTTTCGAAATTTGTTTTCCTGTTTATTCACTATTTTTAGACTAAAACGAAAATACAGTCATGATTTTAATTTCATTTTAAAGAATAATCTATATCTTAAGCCTATCTATATCTTGAGTGGGGGCAGTAGGTGGGTATCATTTCGTTTTTTCTGTTTTTTCTTTCTTTCTTTCATTTTTAGACATTGCATATTTCGCTGAAATCTTTTTTTTTTTATATTTTTTTATGCCATTTTTTATATCTTATATTTTTTTATATTTTTTATTTCATATTTAGCTTTTAATAGTGTTTAATATTTCTTTTTATTTTAATTTGTCAATTTCATATTCATTCGTTTCTTTTTCTTATGTTATCTGTCATCTGGATATATTATTTTTATCTAAGAATGTCTATTATTTTTTATATTTTTCGAAATTTGTTTTCCTGTTTATTCACTATTTTTAGACTAAAACGAAAAGACAGTCATGATTTTAATTTCATTTTAAAGAATAATCTATATCTTAAGCCTTGATATCATCATTTTACATCTTAATGTATATTCACGTTTGAATCTATTATGATAATTCATCTATTAGGTGTTATTGGTAGTAAATATGGAAATAGTGAGTAGTAAATTGTGGGAGTTGTTTTACTGTCACTGCTTCGCTCTCTCTCCTTCTCTACTCTGATAACCATTTAACAACCCTGCAACCACAATTACACCTTCATCACCAATCATTTAATACCCTCAACCTTCTCTAACCCTACAACCATACAACAATCCTACAACCATAATCATACTTTAATCAACCACCATTTAATACCTCAACCAAGCCTTCCCTTCACTTTCTACTTTTCTCCCCTTCCTTACAACCATACAACAATCCTACAACCATAATCATACTTTAATCAACCATCATTTAATACCTCAACCAAACCTTCCCTTCACGTTCTTCTTCTCTCCCCTTCCTTACAACCATACAACACTTACAACCAGCAACCAAACCGATTTCTAACCCCCCCTCCTCCCTCCCTCCCCCCTCTCCCCCCTGCAGTAGCAGCAACGGCAGCATAGACGTCTACAGCATCTTAGCCCTCGGACTATTCGCCGCTTTCTTAGGCTACATCGTCTACTACTACATCAGCGTTAACGGAGGAGGCAGGTCCTACGAAGGACTCGGAGGGGAGGGGATGACGAAGGTCCTCCGAGACGTAATGGTCGCCGTCGAGAGATGGGCCCTTTTGGAGTTTCTGCCTGACGACCTGGATGGCTTTGATATTTCAGGGTTGTTGAATCGATAGGCGTGGAGAAGGATGTGTTTTTTGTATTTTTTTTTATGTGTGTTGTGGTCTCGTTTCAACTTTGTTTAGTGTTGTTATTGTTGTTGTTATGGCGGAGAAAACTTGATAAGACCAGATGTGTAGACGAGAAAAGTGAGATGTAATATTTTACTGTACTAATCAAATTAACATGTAATTGTGATTACTGTTTTTATCTACTTATTTATTTATTTTATTTTTATTTATTTATTATCATTTTTTTTGTGAAGCATTGTCACAGTAGGAGAGGAAACACTGAAAATATGACCTCTTCGAGAACATACTGGACTCCTTTTCTATTGTGGCAGTATTTCTATTTCATCTTGTACACGTACCTGTCTCCCTGCGTTGTTTAACATACCTTTACATAATGCCATTACCCTTTCAGTGGCAATTTTTGTTGTTTACATAACGCGAACCATTCCTCATCATGTTAGATTTTAGTAGCATTAACTTGTGTGTAACATAAAATATACTTAACATAATACAA
>BOPN01000630.1:85000-87500 GCA_017312705.2 Penaeus japonicus
CCAATATCTTTCCATTTCACTAGTCAAGGTTTACTATTCTACTATCATTATGGTTTCTAAATTTGCAAAATCTTGGTTGCTATTTTGTATTATGAAACTTGTGAAATCGTAGTATTCATAACTGATCAGTAATTCCTTCTATGAACAATAGTACTGTTGACACATTCATACATACCTGAATATAGTATCCGATGGTTGATTCATATAATAGACGTTCCTTTTATAACTTAGTGTAGCATTTTATGTGATGGTTTTGCTATTTTCTGTTTGATTTTTAGCCTGTCAACTGACTAAGCTGTATCGCTTGTTTGGCTATGCCTTTCTTCACACCAGCCTCTTTCCCTTGTGTAACTCACTCTCTCTCTCTCTCTCTCTCTCTCTCTCTCTCTCTCTCTCTCTCTCTCTCTCTCTCTCTCTCTCTCTCTCTCTCTCTCTCATATTTGGCTAATTCGTTTCCAAGAAAATCCCACTCAGCTATTCCGCTCCAGACACATGTTCAGCCTCTTGTTTTCCCCCACTGCCATATACTCCCCTTCATTTACACGGCTGGAAAACTGACGGGAAGTGATCATACTCATACTCACTTGCATACATGTACTCAAACAGACAGTCAAACGGATTCACAGCGCACTGATTTATTTATTTAAATTTATTCTCTGATAATCATCATTATTGAATTTCTACACAAAAGGTGACAGTATGGTGAATATGCAATATAGTGACGTATGTATTGAACAAGCGTGAGAATTTACGAATACCGTAAATTTGAGGTAAATCTAAAACGGTAACAGTGCTGGGGTTTTATAGCGTAGAGCCAATAGGAGTTCACGGTTGGTGGTGAATTACTGTGTAAATTGTGGTATATTATAGGCCTACGGTTTATGACACAGGCCTGTTGTCTTGAGTTCGTACGCCATTACATCTCCAACGAAGTGCTTATTTTGTGACAGAAGACACTACGTTGTTACTCCAAGCTTATTATTCCTGTTCTAAATATATCCCTAGGTTGTTACTGCAGTCTTGTCTGTCGTTGAAGTTCAAATATATAACTAAGTTGTTACCGTAACATTATGGCTTTCTTTAGTAAAAAAAAAAAAAAAGTACTTGTTGGCTTGGTTATACATTAACTATTAGCTAATTCTGTATCTGGAGTTACTGAAGAAAGTAAACTCTCCATAACACACGATTCCGGCTTGTCTAGACTTCATATATTAATGAATACCAAGCCAAATTATTTAACATTTAAGTTGTAGAGTTTTATCTAGGGAAAGCCTAAGTCTGTTTTTAAAACCATGTTTACGTCAAGAAAATGCTGCCAATGATTTTATTTTATCATCTTACTTCACTTCATGTAATAATTCCATAGATGTATATCAAAACATATGTATAATGATAACAACAACTGCTATGTTTTTAAAGCAATGTTGAAATGATCAGAACAAAAGCTGTCAGTATATTCACAAATTTGTGCATTTGCCTTGACCAGTGGATAATTATTTTTATCTTAGTTACCCCTTTGTCTGGGATTTCATGTTTTCTATATTCTTACTGGTGACTTTTCATTGCTTCTGATATTTTAGATGCATTTCATTTCACTCTTTTCGCACGTTTTTGCGTTAGACGAAAGACTTAGGTATAATGTGTTATTTATATGCTCTATTAATTTTGTTCTTCATTAAATTTAAACATCCCCCTTTTTCGACGTCTTCCTGTAATATCAAATTATTTATATATTCCTAATTGTCCCGTTTTCTTTCTTTTTTTATTTTTTTAACAGATTTCTTTCCTTTAACTCACGGAATTAAAAAATCTTTTGGTGTAAGTACAAAACACAGTGTCGATGTCCTATGTACATACAAACATACAAATTACATAATACTTAAAGACTTCTATCTTATTGAATTTTTGTGACATCGAAATGGATTCACATGTCTTGAAAGTGTTATTTATTTTAGAATTATAAGCGATTTTTAACATATTAATTAAAATCAATGTCATTTTGTATATATTGCTATTTATTACGTAATAAAAATGGGTGAATTAGATGTAAATGTATATAATTCTATCCTATATCACCAAGAATAGTAACATACCCACACATACACACAAACACACACACACACACACACACACACACACACACGTACATGCATATATATATATATATATATATATATATATATATATATATATATATATATATATATATATATTATATTATTTTTATTTATTTATTAATTATTATTATTTTTGTGTGTGTGTATAGAGAGAGATCGATATGTAAATAGATAAAAGAATATATGTATATACATAAGAAAATATATTTGTATAATCAAATGTATATATGTATGTATATATACATATGCATTTGTATATGCATATATGTAAATATGTATATAAATATATATATATATATATATATATATATATATATATATATATATGTATATATATGTGTGTGTGTGTGTGTATATATATATATATATATATATATATATAT
>BOPN01000630.1:92500-100000 GCA_017312705.2 Penaeus japonicus
ATGAAGTGAGAGACATGTTGTCTTGACATTTTTCTCATGAGAGTGATGAGGTGAGGGATATGTTCTTTTTACCATGAGAGTGATGAGTTGAGAGACACATTTTTTCTCATGAGAGTGGTGAGGTGAGAATTTTTTTTTCTCATGAGAGTGGTGAGGTGAGAGACATTCTCTCACAAAAGTTGTTTATTCCAGAAGAAACGAAGGCAGTAAAACAATGAAATATACCGAGAAAGAGAAATAGATGTATACAACTGTTGTGCGTAAATGAATGTATATAGTAGTTAGAGGTAAGTCTGGAATGTCAGTATTAAAAGACTTTAAAACCATATTATACTGACATTTCCCATTAAAAAACGTATTCAGGTATTTACCTAACTTCAACAGGCACCAATTAGTGTATAAGTACTTCCTGTAGACAGTAAAACTTGTGAGTTTCATACTTTACATTGTGTATATATTTGTAATTGCAATATGTATTTTCATAATAAAGTTGAAAACAGAACATATTCTTCATGATTTTTAATGTATAATTTCTTGTATAATTTGATACTTGATCATATATGTATATATATATATATATATATATATATATATATATATATATATATATATATATATCTGTTTCATATATATATATATATATATATTTTTTTTTTTTTTTTTTTTTTATACATAAGACCCATTTCCCTTATAAGGAAATGAACAACTTATTTGTCTCAATAAGCAGGGGGATTTTTTAAAATATACTTTAAAAAGACAAACCATGTAAAAGATATCTAAAAAGGATGAAAATAATGAAAAAAAAAACATACAAAATTGGGATTTTATTAAAAATGACACCTCCGCAAAGATGCCATAGACTTATTAATAAATATGACATTGTCTAACAAGATAGTGGCTTCATTCAAAATGTTTATTAAGAATGCCGAAACAACTACTAAATTTCTCTACATATAGAATATCAAAATTTACAAATATACTTTCACAATATTATTCGTAACTCTTGTCACAGTTTCAACATACAGTTCAAATTCAGCACAATTACATGAAGTTTATAATTTTTCACTGTTACATCATATCTCTCGTAAATTATATTTCCGTTTCTCTACATTCAAATAGTACATATTTCACATAACAACGAATTCATAAAGTCTCTTCGTAATGCCCTTACTAAGTACCTCCATATCCCTACGGCCTCCTGCTGTAACATTCATTTCGAATTCCCACCTCCTCTAAGCACAGCACGCAAGCCTCTTCGTTGACTGCATGGCGACAGAGGAACCTGTTCACTAAACTCACGGCATTGAGCACTTCTTTGACCGCTTCCTTCTCAGGCACCGAAGAGGAAGTGATGGCTGAGGTTACTGTGTTGGCAGAAGGTGGACTTGTTGCATGTGGCACCGTGTTGGCCATCAGCGAGGTTGTGGCAGAAGGGTCGTGGGAAATTGCGTCAGGACTGGGTGGTGTGGCGGTGTTAGGTATGGCAGGTTCATGCGTTGGTTCGCGGAAACTGGAATCTGCGGTGCTGAAGCCAATCGTGAACATCGGTTTGCGTTTTGAAGTGGATTCTATCTCGGGTGTTGTTGTGAGATATCTGGTTTGTTTCGTTATGGATGGCGGTGTATAGGGAGTTTCTGCGGTAAACGGATTGGTCTGATGTTGTGGGATCGTGCTATCGTAAATCGAGGACTGTTGATTGAAGATACCTTCATCAGGTACAGTGATAAGTATTTCAGTCATTTCCGTATCACTTTCTCCCGATGTCGCTGGTTCTTCGAATAGAAGGTTTGCCTGCATGGTCGTGTCTGGAAGCGTGTGCTTGAGTTTGCCATTGGCTCTCGGTCTCGTAGGGTCATGGTAAGGAGGAGGTCGTTGGGTCGTAAGGATTGCCGGGGCGACGCTCGGGTAACTCATCTTGACGACGGATGGCAACTCTGTGAGATGAGCGCTCGCTGCTGATGCTGAATCGTATGCGTAGATTGCCACTGGTGGGCTGGTAGTAGTACTAGGAGAGGCATTATCCGTGGTACTCGGCATCAGCGAATTCGTCACAGGAAGTGGAGTTGCCCCATTTTCTCCTTCATCGACAAGGGATACTCTTCCATCTGACAGGGTACTCCACGTTGAGATCTTCTGGGGTATTACCCACGTGACCAGACTCTCGGGAACTTGCGTTACTGTGGTTACGGTGTCTCTCATCAGTTTATTCATACTCTGCGTATTGTTAACGATCTTCTGGTCAGTCCACACGTACTCATTATCCGCGTCTTTGTTGTTGTTGCTGCCGCGGTTCAGGTACTCATGCTTGTGGTCTGTCTCGTGGTCGCTTCCGCCAAGGAAATAAACAGGTGCAGGAGTTGCTGAATGTGCATGATCCCTATGTTCGTTACTAGCCGCCCCTTCTTGGTCATTTACTGTTACCGAGTCCTCTGTTGCAGCCAGTCTATTGAAAGTGTCCTTTTGGGAAATGAGGAAAGTCAGAAGCTCCAGTTCATCATAACTGTGTTGTTCCGCGGTGTCCTTCGTAATGTCATTCTCGTAACCGTTTTGGTCATCTCCGAAGGAAGAAGACTCGGCATTCATTTCGTGTTGGCCTGCCCCGAATTTGTCCTTTTCTTTAACCGTCACACCCGAACTACCGTCGAATTCTGGAAACACTCCTGTCTGGTCCCCGTTACCGGGATATTGAACGCCATGCGAGTCGAGGTGAGTCACATCTGCGAAGTCCAAACCCGCGGAAGTATATCCTCCTCCAGGGACATAAGAGAGCTCTTCAAACTCTCCCACGGGATCGCGATACGGACGGGAGCCAGCATCGGCGATGGTATTCAAGACGGGGTAATCTGAGTCGACCTGCGGCGCCACCTGGTCAGGCTCTCTCGTGGCTAATTGTTGTTTAGCGAATTGCAAAAAGGCTTCGATGCTTTCCTCATCTAATGCATAATAGGTGTCATTTTGAAAATTGTTATTACTATCTTCTTTTGAGTGAGTCTCTGGATAGTTATTGCCTGTGGCACTGCTTGGTACTGCCTGGTCATGCTGAGAGGAACTAGATGACTCGTTAGGAACGATCTGTATCTGATAATAGACTCCACTGTCATTCTCCTGGGAACCCGGCTCTCTGTTCTGTTGTTGATGTATCATTGCATTTTGCTTTTGCTGATATGTCAATAGTCCACTCTGGTGATGGTGGTTAGGACCTGTAATTCCCTCTTGTTGGTAATTTACCGTTCCCATGTGTGGTTGCTGGTAAGTAGAATCTTGGTTACTTTGCTCTAGCTGGAAATTGTGAATTATGTTTTCTTGGTTATTCAATACTGTACTTTGTTGTGGGATATGACTCTGCGTTCCACTTTGTACGTTGTGTCCCGAAATAGAACCTTGGAAATTGTGATTGAAATATCCACTTTGGTGTACTGGGTAATCCGCAATTTGCTGATTATCAAAATCAGTATTTCCGTTTTGCAGCGTCGTTTCACCTTGATGTTCAAGGTGGCCCATTGCAATCTCCTTTAGCAAGTAATTCAATATTTCACTCTGTTGCATCAAAGTATCTTCACTACTAAGTAGTTGTGGATCGTGGGCCATCCCTTCATATTGCAGCGGTGGATTGTGCAATGTACCATCTGGGAATTGCATATAATTCGTCATTTTATCGTCCGTGTGTTGAAAATTCGGATCATCTTGTGCCGGATGTGTTGGCGACATTGCAACTTCCGAATGTTGTACTTGCTGAGCTATTCCATCCATACCCTCTGGCTGATCTTCCTGTTTTATATGGGTATTTAGTGTGGCCACATTTGCTAAGTGGTAGCCTGACGTAATAACTTGAAAGAAAGAAGGACCTGAGTCATTCTTCTGTGTATTGTCACTCTTAAAGGTCTCACTCTTATCAATGGCGGTGTCCATGGTATCATTTTCATGCCCCAGTCGATCTCCGGTCACAGAAGGTGGACTTTTATCCGTGGGAAACAAACCGATTCGCTGCGGATTCACAGTTTGGATTGCATTTTGGTCAACGTTGTCTGTAGCGTTATCTTTGAAGAGGAACTCGAGCGATTCAACTGTATAGTAGTCATCGTTATACTGCGGTGTATCATCCTGACTAGAATTATTAATAACATGATATTCTTTCTTTTCTGCATTTGTCCCTATTTGTCGGTGATTTTTCGACCAATCACTTGAGTAAAGAAAAGGTACAGGTGTCTTGTTTCTGCTGGAAGAGTCGACGATGGCAAGTTTATCGCTGGTTAGTAATGAATATAAATTCATGGGCTCCATAGTAACTGCGTCTGGCGTGTAATCTGAAGCGATGTCGATGACCGACAGAGGATCGGTAACTTGCGAAAACCTGTCGTTGTGATCAGGCTGGTTATTCTCATCTGGGAAAAGGGATTCAATGCTGGGATAAGTTTCAGTGGTTCTAGAAACATCTTTCGAGTTGGAATAAGGATAATAGTTTACATTGTCGTTTGTATTGGCATTTTGGAAATGATAATTGTCCGAATTTGATTGATATTTAACACTGAATCGATTATTTTTACGGTGAGGCCGAACGACTGGCGAAAGGACGGCGAATTTGTGATCTGTTGACGGTCTCTCCCGATTTCCCCAGTTTAGGAGTGTCCCCTTCTTTGAGTCACTCAAGGTACTCACTGCCGTGACGCTTGAGAAATCCGACTGGGAGAAGTTCTGAGTAAAATCGTCTTTTTGCGAGTCGGCTTCGATTAGCTTTTTACTTATTTCTTCTTCGATGTTAGATGTGCTACTGACACTTTCCTCATTAGCATCTGTATCTTCAAGGAACAGATGTTCGAGCCCTGAGGTGATGTCTCCGTCTGTCTTTTCAGTCGTCTCTGTTTTCTTCGGGTTGATAACAGCGTACCCGACGTAGGCAGCGAGCACCATCGCGGCCGAAATAGCGATTTGCGAGAAGGGGTCGAACTGGCGCGCGAGTCTATGTGCAACGGGCTGCAACTCATTTGCAACTGAGCTCACGATGCTAGAAATCCGAGGATCTCTACCATCGTCCTCGTAAGCAGAGACGGCCCTCTCAACTCGTGCAGCTATATCTTCCTTATTGTTATTTTCTGGGAACAAGAATGCCTGAATGTTGTCGAATATATCTGCCAGACTGGGGAGCGTCCTGGCACTCACTCCAGCCATAGACATGACGATAAAGAAAAGGGACGCAGCTGTGACGACGAGGGACATGGAGCCGAGGGGTTCTGCCAGGTTCTCTGCGTCTCGAGTCACTTCCACACGGTCGTTCGATATTGTGAGGAACTCCCAAAGACCTTCGATCGGAGTCCTTGTCGTCGACATGCCGGAGTCCTGTCTCACATCCCGATAAAAGTCCTCCTCCTGCGCCAGCCGGTCGCTTCTGTCGTGGAAGACGTCCCCCAGATCCTCACGGAAGCGAGAGCCGTGCGCAGGATCACGAGGCGAGTCCCAGCGATGGTTGTGGGAGTAGCGGGGATCGAACCAGATCCTAGACTCCCAGCGTGGTCTCAGGGTCGACTTCCAGGGAATCCTAAAATCCTGAAAGCGTTGAGGGGGAGACAATGGGGGGAACCGGGACGACCTCGGTCTCAAACCCCCAACACAGGCGACGACAACGACCAAGGTGACGACGACCACTAGACGCCACCGCTCGACCGCCATGCCATCTGCAACACGACTTGTTGTTAGTGTGGAGAAGGAAACCAGGATTATTTTTTGATAGACTCACAACTGATGCATGTACATCTACATATGTATATATATATATATATATATATATATATATATATATATATATATATATATGTATGTATATGTATATATATATATATATATATATATGAATATATATATATGTATATTTATTGATAAATATATATATATACATATATACATACATACATACATATATATATATATATATATATATATATATATATATATATATATATATATATGTAAATATATATTGATATGAAAATAACATCGAAACGCAAGCAAGAAATACCGAATACGGTAGATAAACAGTACATGTGTGATTTGCGAATGGCTCTGCGCAACACGCTAATCCAAACAGAGGTTTGAATTAGCACAGTGGAAGAGAGAAATGAGATATAATTCAGCCACGGTAAATTTCACGGTCATTATATGTATATAATGACATGGTCATGTATATGTATATGTATATGTATATATATATATATATATATATATATATATATATATATATATATATATATATATATATATATATATATATATAATGTATATGTATATGTATATGGATGTGTATATATGTACATATATATACGTACATACATGCATACATATATATACAATATATATATATATATATATGTATGTATATATATATATATATATATATATACTCATACACACATGCTCTCTCTCTCTCTCTCTCACACACACACACACACACACGCACACAAACTCATGCAAACGCACACATAAACACAATCACATGATCGCATAACAAGAATAAAGATATTCATGAATTATCATTATTATTATCAACAATATCATTATCGTTATCATTATCATAATCATTGACGTCTGTGAAAGGAAAATAAGCAATCCGCCCAATTTAAGCATATTTGTGAACAAGGGAAGAAAGTTGCTGTTGTCATTATTATTATTATTATTATTATTATTATTATTTACTGTCATTATTATTAACATCACATTGCAATCATTATTATCGCTATCGTTATCAATATCGCAGAAATAAAGAAAGAAATGATATAAATAGTAAAGAAATACAAATAAAATAAGGATGTCAAAAGCACAAGAGGGGGCCTAAGAAGAAAGCCTGCAACACATAAGGATTTCTGCAACATTTCATATCGAGGGCTCGGTGGCCGAGTGGTTAGAGCATCGGACTCAGATATGTCGACAATCTGAGATCGAGGGTTCGAATCCCGGTCGGTGAGTTGTTTCCTTGGGCAAGGAATTTCACCTCGATTGCCTAATGGTATATGTAAATTGTGTGAATGTCTATAAATAATTGACTATGAATTAATATATATGTCTGTAATATGTCCAATACGCGACCCGGGTGAAGCAGGAAGACTTGAAGAACATAGAAATCATGATAAACAATGCGAAACGAAGCACTTGAATGAAACATAAGAAACTGAAAAATGAAAAAGAACAAATAAAAAATATTTTATATTATTAATAATTCCGTAGTATAGATAATAAACCAATAATAGGTACGAGGCATAGAAGAAGACAAAATAGAAAAATGGGTATATACTTATCATTAGTATTATTTTTTATCATAAAAATATGATTTTTTTTCAAACTCATGCAAACGCACACATAAACACAATCACATGATCGCATAACAAGAATAAAGATATTCATGAATTATCATTATTATTATCAACAATATCATTATCGTTATCATTATCATCATCATTGACGTCTGTGAAAGGAAAATAAGCGACCCGCCCAATTTAAGCATATTTGTGAACA
>BOPN01000630.1:107500-115000 GCA_017312705.2 Penaeus japonicus
AAACAAAAAAGATTGAATTATAAGGAGATATACAAATTTTACCTCCCTGACCGTATTTCTATATTAAATGCGTTATTGCATTCTACCATCTTTCTCACATAAGCATATGTATTTGCCGAGGAAAATACACATGAAACTATAACTAATTTAATACAAAAACGAGGAAAAATAAAGAAAATGGACATACTTCAATCAACAGTTCCTATATGATGTCAGCACACTCCGACACACTTTCAAAGAAAACGAGATTAAAACGGCCCTTCTACACAGAAGAAACAGAAAATGGGAAATATTAGTTGTCAAAGAAAGCGGGAAATTTTCCGTGATGTGAGTAACTGGTAGAACTAATGTATTTTCGTTATTATTATCATTATTAACGTTATGATTATTTTCATTATCATTATTGATATTATCATTACTATTATTATTAACAGTAATTGCTGTTATCATCATTATTATCAATCATCATCATTATTGTTTATATTCATTATCATTATCATTATAAATATCAATTGTCATTATTATCATTAACATTATTATTATTATTATTATTATTATTATCATTATCATTATTATCATTATTATTATTATCATCATCATCATTATTATTATTATCATTATTATTATTATTGTTATTTTATTACAATCATTAGTGATATTGTTATGATCGTCGTTATTATATATTTTTTTATTGTCACAATTATATTATCATTATCGTCAATAATCGTTGATGCTGTTGCTATCGTTATCTTTATTACTATTATTATTGTTAAGCATCGTCACCATTATCATTATCATCATCATCATCATAATTACCTTTATTCCTCCTTACCCGAACTAGTATCTTAACTTTTATCTTATCAGTATCATTTTCATTGGTGATATGATTATTTTCATTGTTGCTATCATTATTATTCTCATCTTATCATAATTATTATCATCATCATTATTATAATTTCCATCATTACATGTAATTGTTATCATTACTATCATTTACATCACCGTAATATCATTATGCTTCATCATAATTACCCTCTTTATTGTTATCATTAGAATTATCACTATTATCATAATGATTATTATCAATGTCATTATCATTATCATAATCTTTATCATCATTTTTTCATGATTATCAGTATCATTATCATCATCATTATTACCCTCACATCAACATCATAATCATAATCCTGATCATCATCATTATCATCATTATCATCAATATCATCATCGTATCATCACCATCACTATCATCACAATCGCAATCATCACCATCGCATCATCATTATCTAACTCTTCTTTCACCTCCTCCTACTTATTATCATCATCATCATCATCATTATCATTATCATCATCATCGTCTTCATCATCATCGTCATCATCATCATCGTCTTCATCATCATCGTCATCAATTGAACAATAATGATACTTATATTATGCCAGTGTATACATGTATCACTAGCGTGCAATACACCCATTCAAGTACCCCGGTTAAATTATATTCTAATTTTTATCATAATCATCATCATCATCATCACCACCACCATCATAATCATAATCCTTCTCCTTGTCCTCCTCCAGCTGCTCATTATCATCATTACCACCACCACCATCATCATCAACGTCATCACTACCATCATCATCACCACCACCATCATCATATCATCATCATCACTATTATCATCATCATTATCACAATCATTTGAACATTGATTTTGTCTATATCAAACATATGACTGATTATATGATCACTCAAAGCTTCACACATACAGTTAACAGTTAATCGAGCTTTGATAACTGAGTTAATAGCTCAGGGACGTGTTTCTTTCATTACCGTTAAAAAATTTTTTTTTGTTAGAGTTATCATTAGTAGTGTGTTTATCAGTGTTGTTATTGGTATAATTGTTGTGATTTTCATTAGATATTGGTATTGGCATTATTGTCATTATCATTATCATCATCACCGTAATAATTAGTTTTGTTGTTACTATTGGTGTTACTATTACTATTTCAATCATATTATCATTATCATTGCTATCATCATTCCTAATATTATCGTCATCTTCGTCATCATCATTTTCATTATCAGTTATTATAATTGTTATCATTATTATCAAAATTGTGATGAAATAATGCCATAATGTTTGCGATCATTATCACCATTGTTATTGTTATTATCACAATTGTTATTGATAATATTCTCATCATCGTCATTATCATTGTTATCATTATCATGTTTATTATTCTTATTAACATTATCATCAGCAGCACGACATAATCTCATAATTATTTTCCTCATTGTTATCATAATCATTATATGATTTTTATTATCTTTATCATTATTATCATCTTCATTATCATCATCATCTTAGTCATTATGAATATGGTTATCAACATCATCCTTTCCATTATTAGGTATTACTATTATAATTGTTATCGTTATCATAATCATAATGAAATTATCTTTTTTTTTTTCATTTTCATCCTCAATACTACCACTGTTTTTTTATCACTGTTAGTGATATCATTATTATTATTGTTGATTTTTGCATCTCAATTGTTATCATTATCATCATTAATATCATTATTATCAGCGTTATCATTATCATCATTATTAGTATGATTATTATCATTATCACCATCATTATCATAATCATTGTTGTTAGCCGTACTATTTTGATCTTATCACTGTTATCATCATTAATAATGTTATGATTGTTATCATTATCATTGTTACCATTTTTATCATTACCATCATAATCATGATCATTATCATCATTATCATTATGATTGCCATCATTGTATATAATAAAAAAAGGAAGTGAATAGGATATTAATGAAAAAATATATGTAATCGAGAAGGGCGATGAATATAGAACAGAAATAAAGAATCAAAGAAAGTTAGGAACTGGAAAAGAGGAAATAGAGAGGAGAGAGAGAAAAAAAAAACAGAAGGAAAAGAGAGGAGAATAAGAGAGAGAGAGAGAAAAAAAAAATAGGGAACAAAAAAGGGAAATAGGAAAGTAAGGAAAGTAAGAAGAGATGAAATAGAATATAATACATACACACACACACACACACAGTCCCACACATAAACACACACACACAGACAGAAACACACGCACACGCACACAACCCCACACATAAACACACACACACACAAATACATACGCACACTCACATAAAAAAAAGAAAAAAAAAAGAAAAAATCACTCACGACCCCCCCCTCCCCCTCCCTCCCCACACGCAACCCAACCACACTCACACACCTATAATAAATAATCATAAATTATTGAAGAACAATCTTACGAACTCAATTTCGTTTCTTAAACATGAACACAGATTTTGCTTGTCATCCGGACATTCAGAAAGTACTGATTCAAACAGCTGATTCGAGCGCTATGCACACGAACTAGCTGGTCAAATTATTATGTTATGATAATGAATGAAGATTTTTCATGCAAGGGGAAATTCTTGTGAATATGTATCTATCTGTCTATTTATAGATCTGTCTCGCTATCTAGCTATATCTCTAGTATGTTTGTTTTATATGTGTATCTATCTATCTGTGATTAGCACACCTATATTTGTATTTATCTACCTATCTATCTATGGCCGTCTAGCCATTTGCCTATATCTATCGCTCTAGTTTTGCTGTATTCTGCCTGTCTGTCTATATATCTATCTTTATCTATCTCTCATCCCCCCCCCCCTCCCTCTCTCTCTCTACATACATACATACATATTAACACACACACACACACACACACACACACACACACACACACACACACACACACACACACACACATTGTTGCTGATGTTTTTTTTTGTCATTCTACTTCTAATCATGATAACTATATGAACAATTAATCATTTACAGACAAGCATACATACATATATATATATGCAAACATAAATAGCTACATGGATAAATGTAGACATAGTCTTTTGAATACAGATACACGCCCTGTTACAGGAATCAATCGAAAAATAGAATATGTGTTAATAAAATAAAAATTATATTGTAGACTATCGGGGAATTTTGGTAGAGTAAGAACTGGTAGTGCAAACAGTAGCTATTTATGTAAGTACCAACTTGAACCACTTATGTAAATATCATATAGTGTTATTAATGAAAATTAAAACTTAAATCCGAACAGCATCTAGATAGAGACTACAATTAAAAATTAAACTAGTAGCTACTATATAAAAACTGCATTGTATGATAAACACAACTAGTAAATAATGTAGCAAGCCAAACAACATTACTAGTAGTACCAAAACTAACTACTTTTAAACTAAAAAAGACAGCTATTGATAATAAGTCAAATCCATAATTCACAAGATACCAAATCGATGACGAAGGAGCTATACCATGAATAAAAGCGACACACTGGTATTTTCAAAACACTCACGGCAATAAACATGTTTATTATTACAATAAGCGGGTTAGCAGAGAGGCAATGGCTTATTCAATACATGTACAATATGTATGTACCCAGCATTATAAAGCATAAATTATAAAGCACTTGATGCATTCAAGCAAAAACTAATGGAGAGATAAATTGGCAAATGTCTTATATATATATACATACACAATAAATAAATAAATAGAAGCAAAAATGATTCTCATAGGCAAGCAAATGCTGATCTTTATTTCAACAGCAGACCGTCATTTAGGCAAATAGACAGAGTCATTCTTTTCCTTGAGGTTACAGATAGACACGCTCAGAAAAACAAACATGAATCAGAGAAACCTTTGGTACTGTATGGTATGTACGGTATGGTGTGTGTATTTGTTTGTTATTTTGTTTGTGTGTGTGTGTGTGTGTGTGTGTGTGTGTGTGTGTGTGTGTGTGTGTTTATTTCATGGGATAATTTCGTTCATCTATGACTCACAAAAGAACTGAGCAAATACATACTCTATCAGGTTATAACGGATGATAAAACTTTACGGCGCTCAGTCAGCGTTTTAGAATTAGTTTTTCAACGTTCTGCCTTTATCATTTTCTCTCTGATGTATATTAGGCCTTCAGGATATAATAAAAAAATGGCAACTTATATATCCTTCTCGTTATACTTGCAAGAAGTGAAATATGAAACGACGTACAGGTGCTAGGTACTCCTCTCCCTAGCAACTCTTCATGTTAGCATCGTCTCATGCTAGCAACATGTACCAGATGTTGTCATTGCGACGGCAATTGCAACGGGTGCTGGCAACGACCGAATTCCTTGCTGGCAACAGTATCAACCGCCATGAATCAAAACGCATTCGTCTCGGATGATGTACGCCCCAAATTGGCATCTTTGTCTTCAAGTGTGTATGTTTTTTTTCAGAGTGCGAGCGAATTCATCAAAAGCTAAATCATGAGAGAAAAAAAACAACATATGTATAAAAAAGTATAACGCACAAGCTCGCTAGATATTATGGTATCTAATCATGCGTGCGTCATGCAAAGTGATACAGCTTTCTATAACACTTTCCTTTCTGTACCGAAGAAGCGATCGTTATAAGCAACACTGGTTCCGGGTTCATCTCTTCTGCTACACTGACGCTGGACACCTGGACAAGTGTAGGGACTGTGTAAGAGTCTACATAGATGGAAAAATGGGTCAATCACCAACGTTTCCATGGATTTTCAATGTTTGTGACATACATCTGTTATCTATGATAAAATAAATGACGTGTATATTTTTCTGAAGTAAATGATATTGAATTGCAAGTCTATGAAAGGTATCATTATGTTGTAATGAACTATTTCTCAATATTGAAGCTGTTCATAGCCGCTGTAAACAGTCACACACAATGCTGATTATAAGAAGAGTATGGAGTATACTCATACTCTTTTTCTGCAGAAATCGCCTTTCCATGACTCTTAGTCTTTGACACAAAATCACTCTCACGTATAGGTTTGTCTTGATCATAATGGGTTATATATCGTGTTCTGTTGTCTCTATTGTCACTCGTCTCCCTGATGTACAGTGATCAAGTTTTTGTATCGAACAGAAGAGCGTATGTACAATTAAATCAGGAAGGTCTATTTTACACACGAAAGCCACTCAAACACTCGAGAAAATACTGCGTACTGGCTTGTAAGAGCCTCATGACCCTCTTCCGCGATGCATGGGCCGATTTGGGACGACCTGCGCGTGGGGGAACAACGCTTCGATCAGCTGAGCCTTAGCGTCCTTCTTGAACTCCCTGTGAGCACCTGCGTTCTCGATGTCGTCTGCCTCTTCAGTCTCATCATTTTGTGTGGGATCTGCGTCCTGCCCGGGCTTCTGTGCTTGTGCTTGCGGACGTACGCTTTGGATGACTTGCTGGATGTTCTGTATCACCTGGTTCGTAGCCTGCGTGTGCTCAATCACCTCGGCGTGAGGATGAGTGAGTAGGATGATGGCAGCAGAGGACCCCTCAGGTTGGTCGACGTCGCCGGCGAGTTGGTCGTCTTCCGTGTCGTCGCCATTGCCTTGCGCGGCGTCACCGGGGAACACCGGCACGCTCTCTGCGTTTTCGTTTTCCCTCTGGCTGTCCGCTGGCTTAGTGTCGTCGGGGTTCTTCAGGTCTTTGATGGGGTTGTTGATCTGCGTGTTCACGGCGGCACTAGGGACGGGGCGGATCACCTGCGCGTGGGGGAAGGACTGCTGGACGTAGTGCACCTTGTTGAGGACTTGTTGGAGTATAGGAAGGGCGGCGGCGCTGGTTATGACAGGCGTGTCGATCACCTGGGCGTGGGGATAATCCTCCGGTCTGTTTCCGCCCGCTGACGGATCGCTTCCGGAGGGGCTTTGCACTATCACCGCGTGGGGGAACTCCTCCGGGAGGTACTGGTCCTTCGACGGAACTTTCTCGATGACGCTCTCTGCCGCGTCGGCCCCGCCCTCTTGCACGATGGCGTGGGGGAAGCTCGCCTCGATGACCTGCCCCTTGGTGGGCGGCTTCTGGTTCTGCGTGCCGGGTTGCTCCCCCTCCCCCCCCTCGTTCTCCCCCGCCAGCGAAGCCGTCCCGTTGACGATCTCGGCGTACGGGTGCTTCTGCTTGATCACCTCGATGGCCGACGGCGTGGCCTCGTCCGTCCCCGGCTTCTGCAGGGAGTTGACCGTGTGCTCGTACAGGAGCTGGCCGTAGAGCTGGGCCTGGGCCACGCAGGAGGGGACGTCACCCCCCAGCACAAGGCAAGCGTGCAGGACAGGGTAGCTCGGGGCCACGGTGGGCTCCGGGGGTTCCGTGCTGCCGTCAGACTCGTCCGTGTAGAGCCACGAAATGGGGATGTCGCCGTCGGACGTCGTGGGGCGGGGCGAAGGCAGCGGCAGGATGGAGGCGTAGTTCGGGGAGGACACCGACGGAGTAGAGTTCCTGCAAGGCCGAGAGGGATTAGTCTTGGGGAGTGAAAAGATGTAGATTGATGAATTATTAAATCACACATCACGCACACACACATACACAGGTTCACACAACCACATTTATATAAACCTATGGAGACAAATAAAAATATAGAA
>BOPN01000630.1:130000-132500 GCA_017312705.2 Penaeus japonicus
CTTTCTCGCTCTGTGTCTCTTCTATCTGGGTCTTCCCCGCGTGTGTCTTTTTCCCTGCCTGTGTATTTTCTCCCTGTGTCCCCTTCGCGTTTGTCGTCCCCCCATCTCCCTTTTTGCCTCCGAGGACTTCCTGTCGAAGGAGGACGTGAGGGGGAACGACGCGGAGGTGGAAGGGGGCGTCTCGAGACCGGATGTCTGCCGTCAAGGGGGTGTTCCGGAGATGTGTTGCCGCTGGAGGCTGTGAAACGCGGAGAAAGGGGTGTGTCTGGTCCGCGGGGGATTGCATCGGGTGAGTTGCAATGTTGATGAGTCTCCCGTGGTGGTTCTTGTCTGACCGGGTTGGCGTAGCGTGGGAACCGCGAACGTGACCTAGCTTTCCCAGGTGATGCACTCCAGCGGACTCGAGTGTGTTTTTATGGGAATTTAAAGCTCCCCGCGGAGGCTCTTTAATTGAAACGTCTTTAATGCGATCGCGATTTATTTGGGACTTCAGCGACTCGAGATATTGCAGATAGAGCAAGACGGCGAGGTAATCATTGCTGCTTCGCTCGGTGTTTATTCTAGGCAGATCCCGAAGCTCGACGTTTGGTTGAGTTAGAGATCTGATCAGAGATTCCTGAGCTTTATTGACACCTTGAGGAGAAGGTGGTGTCACCAGACAAAAACTCACCTGCAAGTATGCGCAGGTGAGCACACACGCGATGGAAGCACTTAGTCGCATTTTGTAATATCTATTCTTCTTGCGTCAGTTTGATGATAATTAATGATGATAATGATAACAGATGATAGTAAGATTTGGCGCAGGTTGTTATCCAAGCGATACCGCCCCGAATATGAACATTATTCGTATTGCAAGAGTTTTGATCTATTCTTATCTTTAATTTTGTTGTCAGACGATGTTGTCACAAAGTATGCCTGCTGCCAGGTTCATACGCTGTTGTTGCCAGAGAGAAGATTCAATTGCATATATCGTGCTGTCAGACTGCGAACTCCTCCTTTATATAGGACGTTGCAAAGGGACGGTCGTGTTGCAGGATCGTGCTCGTGAAAGTTAATTGCAGCATCGGGGAACACCGTGGCTCGACGTGAGTAAACTCGACATTCCACGATCAGAAAAAGCCGGTGTTATTGGAGTTCTCTGGTGTTCTTCACTGCTCACATCCGGGGACTAACGCCGTCTCGATTATTCGAACCCAACGAAACCAAAACAAGAAAGAAATAAGGATAAAACAAAAGATAAAAAAAAAATCCAAAAGACGAAACGTAATATAGAAAAAAAAGAAACAAAAAATCAAACAAAATGGAAAACCTGACCTATGGCAACACCCAAAAAAAGAAAAAAGAAAAAAAAAAGGAGAGAGTTAGAAAAAAAAGAATCACCGATTTGATCAACGCAAGACAAATGCTTCAACGTGCTTCGTGTAATGTACGTCGGATGTACACGGTAATGACAAGCGCTCTCACACGATCTCACTCCGTCGACATGGATGTTCACAGGTCCGATCGCTGAGGGTGACACACTTCAGGGTCCGTGCTATTATTTTTCCTTCGAAATTCGTGTTTTTCGTTTTTTCTTTCGGTAGGTTTGTCTTGTTGGTAGATTATTGTTGTTTTGTTTGATTGTTTTTAGTTTTTTTTTACGTGTTTATATGTCTTATCAGTATTTTTCTTTATTTGTCTTTGTTTTTCATTGTTTCCCTTTTTTGTGTCTTATTGGTATTTTATTTTATTTTTTCTTTATTCTCTAGTTTTCTATTGTTTATATTTTTCTGGATTTTCTTCTTTTTTTCCCTTTGAATTGTTTATTATCGTATATCGTTTGTCACATAATTAGTTTCCTTTCAAATGTTTTGTTTGGTGTACATTTTTCTGTTATTTTTTTTCTAACGCAGTGTTCCTGTTTTTCCCTTAAACTGAAAATAAAAGCAAAATTAGAAACACAAGTCAACACAAAGTCATCAAGATGACTTCACTTTTCAGATTTTTTCTTAGTCTTGCACAAGAGATCAAACACAGATTACAGGATTTCGGTTGTAGAGTTATAACACATTCCAGTCACTGACCATCCTGAAATCACAATCATTCATATTCCAAAAAACGTAATCCACACTATACTCTGGTTCTTCAGTTCCTTCAATAAGAACTTTCGTGTTCTTAAAATGAAATAATATATGCACTCAATCTTCCCAATCTATACACTTCATCTTTCTAAATCAACGTATATAAAGACAAGGTTCCAGTGAAGTTACAGTGACGAAGTTATCAAGGTGAAGACTGAGCAGTGACCACGTCTTTCTGCTGCCGTTTCTTCGCTTGTACTCACCGGGCCGAAGAATACCCTTCCACTCCACACGGGAAGAGAAAACGCACCGAGACTCGAGTGTAGGAGGACCTCCCACACGCCCACTCGTCACACGCGTACATACGCACACTGTCATACGCAGAGACACCTGCGCATACACACACACACACACACCTACACGCAGGCACATACACATAC
>BOPN01000630.1:155000-157500 GCA_017312705.2 Penaeus japonicus
ATAATAATGTCGATATCTCTTAGGCCTATGGAGAACAGTTGGCGAACGAGATTAATGAATAATTCATTTACTTTCTTTTTATTCTTTATTCATTCATGTTTTTTTTTCATAAACTGTGAGTGAAATTTTCATTTCGTTGTACTTATAACTTTATATTCTTATTTTACTTATTTTCTGTTATGATATAACCCACAATATACCTAATTTATGTTATACTTTTCTTATTTAGATATATGACGATATCTATCTATTCACTTATTTCCTATCTATCTAATTTGCCATCATATGACGATCATATTAATATATTCATCATTCATTTATCTATTTTATTAATCTGTTCATTTTTTATATTTTCACCTTTTAAAAATCTTATTATACGATGAGTGTCCTTAAAAAACGAAAGAATTCGACTGAATGGTACAGTAAAAATGCTATACTCCCTGTAAGGTTGCATAGTCTGTTATACCGTCTATAAGGAACCCTTATACTACTTAATTTTGCTTTTAATTTCTATGGTTTGTTATTGGTCGTTATAATGCACATAGCAATTCCTGAAAATTGGTGTTTTGTTTATATTGTCAATAAGCTGCCATGAGTCTATATGGTGACGAAATGAATTGCTATATGTAAATGTACACACACACACACACACACACACACACACACACACACACACACACACACACATATATATATATATATATATATATATATATATATATATAAATATATATATACATATATATATATATATATATACATACATACATATAATACACATACACACACACACTATGAAGGTCTTATTGTATATGATAAAGATTCAAAATTCATATCGAAGCAATAATGAAATATTTCTAGTTACTTAAATACAATGTCTCCCAGTTCCAGGTCAGTCCTGAATGCCACGCTTGGAGGGCGTGGCCACGAACGAACCAATCACCGCCGGGTCGGGCAGCTCCCTGACCAATTAGAAGAATTGTCGCTGCCCCTCGCACTGACCCAGTATCTCCCTCAAAATAGGTCATTGATAGATTTAGACAGAATTAGTTCGACCTTCAAGTCGAGAGGTCCTTCCTCTCCCTTCACCTCCTCAAGGATTCCAGGTAGACAGTGTTTTAGTGCCTTTAGTGACTTAGCTTATTTCATATACTGTTCATTGTCTGTGTTTTCCTTAGTGTTGTGTTGATATATCTTTAGCTCAGGTAGCTTTGCGATGAGCAACTTCCCCCTTGCATATATATATATCGTGCCTCCCTTGTAAATAATGTTATATATATATCTTGACTTATAATATATTGTTAAAGTTTGTACGTGTTCTTTATCATCCCGCTATATATTATGTGTGGGAATTAGATCAATCTCTGCTCGCAACATATTCGGGTGCCCGGGACGGGATCCGTCGTGCCAATTACACAAATAGTGTTAGTATTTAGGATGTATACAATTTACATAACTGGTCGTAGTAGGGACACATCTTAATACCATCACATAAACTGGTGTCAGCGGTGAGATTCATTCTGCTCACCACATATTCTGGTGGCAGAATGGGATTCATCTTTTGATATATCTTGCTCGTCACATAAATTGGTGATAGTGCAAGGTAAGAACCTCACGTCGTTAATTAGTTATAAATAATGTCTTTGATTATAAATATTCGTAGACCGCTCGCTACAAATATTTTGGTTCTGTTCGATTAATCACAAGTTGATAGGACCTAGTTTCTATTTTTTTGCACAATTTAGGCATTCTAGTGGCTCTTCGTTCTATTTTTTTCACTACGTGACAGTGATATCTGGAGAAGTACCTCCTCCTTTTAGGTTAAAAGTGTAGAATATTAACCTAATATTTATTTAAGACGTGAACCGCTCGCGCGTACTTAAATAACCCTTGTCTATCCCACCTTAAACGGTAACGGTTGGGACAAGTATCGCCACGTTAGTATTGTCTAAGTGTGTATTTTGTGATTGTGAATACCGTCAGCACTAAGAAGAACACAACAATCGCAGTGAAGCTACTTCTCTTCTCTCAGCAACAAAAGGTAAGTCACTTTAAGGTTGCTAGACACTGTATCTCCTGTGTTTCCCTGCCCCCCCTCCCCATTGCATTTTTTTTTCTCCCTGTTTATTGCAAACTCCACCCCGTCATTCTCCCATCCTCCCTCCCACGCTTTTTCGATATGAAGGTCTTATTGTATATGATAAAGATTCAAAATTCATATCGAAGCAATAATGTAATATTTCTAGTTACTTAAATACAATGTCTCCCAGTTCCAGGTCAGTCCTGAATGCCACGCTTGGAGGGCGTGGCCACGAACGAACCAATCACCGCCGGGTCGGGCAGCTCCCTGACCAATTAGAAGAATTGTCGCTGCCCCTCGCACTGACCCAGTATCTCCCTCAAAATAGGTCATTGATAGATTTAGACAGAATTAGTTCGACCTTCAAGTCGAGAGGTCCTTCCTCTCCCTTCACCTCCTCAAGGATTCCAGGTAGACAGT
>BOPN01000630.1:160000-162500 GCA_017312705.2 Penaeus japonicus
GTTAACTATCTGAATGGCAATCACTCTTACGAAAAAGTATTACATGAGCACAAGAACAGTACTAACGATAAAATAAGATCTTGTGAATCTCAAATTAAAAAAAATGACAATCAGAAATGTAAAGAGATGGTGGTATCAGCGGCACTATCATCATCATTATTATCACCATCATCATCATTAGAACCTCCATCGTTAGCCATACCAAATGAGGGTAGTGTAAAAGTGATCAATCTATCATCTCATGATAGAGAGGTATTTGCTAAAAATGTAAGAAATGTAGGAAAATTATCATATCAAGGGAACTACATTTTATATCTAGCTGTACTGGTATTTTTATTTTTGAGAGAATCATCTCTGATTACACCTACTGACCTATACTCGATGTTCAATTCACCTTTTGTAAAAGCGTTCTTAAAAAGATTGGTTATATTATTGCAGTATGAAAAGAAGGCGGTGGCGACATGCATTATTGTTTATAATGTGGAACGAGTGACGCACGATCTCATTTGTGATTTTTATACATAGTGATTTATAATATTATGATGAAATAAAAAATACAATGCTATATTTTTGTTTTCTTTATTTTGAGTGTTTTATTTTTTTTCGCTTTCTTTCAATCATATTATCCATATTATCCTCGTTTCGTTTCATTTTATTTGTCGAGGTCAATATTTGAGAATATAATTGATTCACATTTTTTAACTTACATTCACAACATTCCCTATGTACAATATTTTCACTCTTTTTATAAAAAGAGTTTTCATTTAATAATTCTTGGTCCAATGAAAAAGACGGTTGATGACAATTTGTTTTTCGCTTTATATCTTCCAAGATGAGTCGTGTTTGTAAACTCTGATGATGTTGAGTTCTATAGTTTGAGAGCGGGGCAAATATTATACCGTGTTGTACTTGTTCTTTGAGGAAATTCTCAATAGCTTGTACATCAAGGTATATTTTTGTACCTTGTTGCTCTTCTTCTTCATCATCATCATCATCGACAACAACGACGTTGTCGTTTTTCTCGCTGTCTTTTTTTTTTCTCTTTTCCTTGTCATCATATTGGTTATTATTAGTAGTAGTTTGATGAATACGAGCATCGTATTCACACTTTGTATCTATCATAAAATCTAATATGCCACGTCGACTTTCATGAGAGACTTCTGCCTGACCATACTTGTTATATAAACCTTTATTAAAGAATGCTTGTGCGGGTGTCATATGTGTATAATCTTTACTAAAGATGCTAGATTCTTTTATCGGTATTGGTACATTTTTATTAAGTAATCCTGATATGATATATGAATCCACTCCTAGGAATTTTGCAATTTCATCACATCTTCCTTCTTTAGCTATTTTGGTGACTAGATCGTATATTTCTTCGAGCTGATTCAGTCGCTGAATTCTCATCTTGTGTTTTGATCGTATTTCGTCTCCCTTATATTCTTTGGAATACATAGATTGACTATAATGATATTGTTGCTGTTTTTGAAATTGTGGCAATGTCTTGGGTTTTAATGATTCTGGACTCGATGTTATTCCTTCTGTAACAGGGAGATACTCTTCGAAACTCTCAAAGAGATGTTTAGCCCGATCAGATACGGGTATATTTTTCAGTAGAGTCTCTTCAAGTTTTCGTGAAATTTGAGTAAGATTATGTAATTGTAACAGCTGCTTATAACACTGTTGTACCGTCAGACGATGGGTAGATTTTTCTTGGACGGTCGAGAGCTGTGCGAGCTCCTTTTCAAATAGTGTTGTATGTTTTTTCAAATGCGCTTTTGTTAATAATGGAATTATTGGTACTTGCAACTGGTTTAAAAACCAAACCTCTGGATTTTCTCTGACGGTTTGTCTTAACATACAGTCCTTGGTCAACACTAAACGATTGATGGCAATAGGCAAATTGCTAACAGCACAATGTCTGTTGATGGGATAATTTTCGGAAATGAGATTTGCCAGGACCACACTCGGTTTATACTGATAACCAGGAACCGTTCTCAAGAAAAAGTCTGTCATTAAATACCACGAGAGAGGCGGCAGGTGATATGTACATTTTCCATTTTCGAATTCCTCGTCAGATAGATGAACGGATTTATCGATAAAGTACCAGAAGAACCCAAAGAGCATTTTAAAAATAACATGAATGTCATCTCCGCCACATGCACCGAGAATGGTACACTTGCCCACCTGAAATATCAACACGGTTTTACCCCTAAAATATTTCTTCGTCGCTTCCCCGTCTCCGGCTTCTCTCTCCTTGGCTGCCTGCGTATAGTATCCTCCGATCGTCTCTCCTTTCTTCAAATGACGAATGGGTACCAGCACTTTAAAAAAGAGGCCAGGGAATGAGTCTGGCACATGTGTATAGGCTATCTTGTTTTTTCGAAAGAATTCTTTCAAATCTAAAAAGTTGAGTTTAAAAAGATTAAAAGTAGAGACGACATTGACAATCTCTACATTGGCTATGGTGATGGGATGTTCCTGAGTATCTGCAATAGCC
>BOPN01000630.1:172500-175000 GCA_017312705.2 Penaeus japonicus
CACCCTCATCCCGACCATCACCCGCACCCCCACTCCCCCTCCCCTTACTCTCACCTCCACCCCCCCTCACCCCCCCCTTACTCCCCTCCCCACCACGACCCACCCCAGCTCCCTCACCACCACCACCCTCACCCCCCTCACACACATCCGCACCCCCACCATCACCCCCCCTCACTCCCACTATCCCCACCACCAACTCACACCCGCACCCCCCCACCACCACCCCCTTACTCCCACCTCCACCCCCACCCCCACCCTCACCCCCCCCCACCAACGCAATGCCCCCTAGCAAGTGGAGCGTGACAATCGCCAATCTTCAAAGCCTTGTTGACGGTGCCAAGATGGCGACCCTGAGCCAACTTTCTCTCGTTACGGGAGACGCTAACTATGGGTTAGAGAAAGATCATTCTTTCGTTTCATGTGTCGCCTTCCCATCTCGTTGTTTTTTTGTTTTTTGTTTTTGTTTTTTGTTTTATTTTATTATTATTATTATTATTATTATTTATTTATTTATTTTTGTTCTCGTCTCTTTCTCTTATTTTCTTTCTGTGCCTCTTTTTTTTCTTTTGTTTTATTTTTCTTATTACTTTTTTGTAGTTTTCGATTCTTTTTTTTTTTATCTTTTCTTCTCTTGATCTATTCGGTTTTGTTGAATTCTCTCTTTTATCTTTCTCTTCCTTCTCCCCTTTATTTCTTCTGTTCCTCTTCCTCTCTGCATCTCCTTTCTCTCTCTCGGCTTCCTTTTCCTTCATCTTCCTTTCCCTCTCCTTTCATCCTGTACATTTGTTTCTTCGTTTTTCTTCTTCCTCTCCTTCCCTCTGATCTTCCCTCTTTCTCTTCTTCCATGTTGCTAGCAGTTCCCCTTTCGGTTTCTTCCCCTTCTTCCTCTTCTCTCTCTTCCTTCTTCTCCCTTCTTCCTCTCCTTCCGCGTCATTAAGCATTCCTCATTCCTTCTTCTCCCCTTTCCCCCTTCTCCTTCCATCCTGATAGCTTCCTTTTTCCCCTTTCTTTCTAACTCTTTTCCGATCTATCAATATTCCTGTTTTCTCCCTCTTCTTCCCCTTCCTCTCCCACCTCCCCTCGTCCATCTCTTTCGTATACCTTCTTTCCTGCATTCCTCTCCCTCGTTTTTTCCTCAATCCTCCCTTTCTCACTCATTTCTTCTCCTTTCTCTCCCACCCCATCCTGATTCCTATCTCTCTCTCCCAACTCCCCTTTTCCCTCCCTCTCTCTCCCCTCTCCTCAGTTCCTTCCTCTTTCCCTATCTCTCTCTCTTTTTTTTCCTCCTCTTCCCTCCATTCTTCGCGTTCGTCTTTCCTTTTCCTCTCTCCCTCCTTTCCTCCCCTTTTTTTCTTCTCTCTCCTCTCTCTCCTAAAATCCCTCCCTCCCTCCCATTAAAATATATATGTTTTTACTTATGATTTCTTGATGGTATTAACCAGTGCAGGAATATTAACATTACAAAGCACTAAAGAAAGATAAAATGAAAGAGAGAGAAAAAGAGATAAAGGAGGAAGAAAGAAAGAAAGAGAGAGAGAGAGAGATATAAAGAGAAAGAGCGAGAGAGAGAGAGAGAGAGAGAGAGAGAGATGTAGAATTATATTGTGATAAAACAACTGTTTCGACCCTTTGGCACAGGTGAACAAGGTTGAAAATAAAAATAAAAACAACTACAAGAATATTAATGATAACAACAGTGACAACAAAAATAACAACAACGGCAAATATGGCAATTGCAACATATGCAACAAAAACGATAAAAGCAACTGCGTTAGCAATGACAGCAAAAACAAAAATGACAATAACAAGAAAGACAACTACAATAACAACAATGACAAAAAGACAGCCATAGCAACAGGCATAACAAGGACAGCAACAAAAACAGCAATATCAACAATAAAACTAAACACAACGATTACATGAATGGCAACAATAACATCTATGGCAACAGATGTACCAATGACAACACTGACAACAACAAGAAAGATGACGCTGATTTTTTACCCCCAGACCTTAAACGATAAGGAGGAAATACTCGGCGAGAGATCTGGGGCTGAACGGATTTTGTGCTTCGTCAGGTGATACGTTCACCTGTTCGTGTTCTTTCTCCTTCTCTCTCTCTCTCTCTATTTGTCTTTCTATCATACTATGTTTCTCTTTCTTTCTTTCATTTTCTCTATTTCTTTCTTTATCTAATTCTCTCTTTCTCTTTCTTTCTTTCATTCTCTCTCTCTTTTTTTTCTTTAATTCTCTCTTTCTCTTTCTTTCTTTCATTCTCTCTTTCTCTTTCTTTCTTTCATTCTCTCCTTCTCTTTCTTTCTTTCGTTCTCTCTTTCTTTCTTTCTTTCCTTCTCTCTTTCGCTTTCTTTCTTTCATTCTCTCTTTCTATCTTTCCTTCTCTCTTTCACTTTTTTCTTTCATTATCTCTTTCTCTTTCTTTCCTTCATTCTCTCTTTCTCTTTTTTTCTTTCATACTCTCTTTCTCTTTATTTCTTTCATT
>BOPN01000630.1:207500-210000 GCA_017312705.2 Penaeus japonicus
ACCTATTCCCTTCCTCTCTCCCTCTCTCCCTCTCGCCCTTCCTCCCTCCTTTCTTTCTTCCCCTCGCCCACTCCATCCCTCCCTCCTTCCCTCCCTCCCTTCCTCCTCTCCATCTCCTCCTAACCTACCTACCCCCCCTTCCCTTCCATCCCCCCACTCCCTTCCTTCCTCCCTCCCCACTTCCCCAACCCCCAACACCCAACTGTACCCTACCTCCCCCACCACCCCCACCAGTCACCACCCCCTTCCCACGCCTCTCCTCTTCGACCTAAAATTCCGCCAAAGAACTTCACGGTACAGCGACTATCCTTTCGCTCGAGGCTGCTCATGGCGGGACCACTTTGTCGCTTTATTTGTAAGGAGAGAACGGATGTCACGAGTCATTCTGCCGGTCGGCCGTTCGAGTCGAGAATGTTGACGCTGGAAATTTGCTGTTGTCGTTTCAGTTCGTTCTCTTTTTATGGACTTTTTTGTTGTTGTTGTTGTTGTCTTTTGTCTCTTTCGGTGGCTATGTCTGTTGGTTTGTCTGTGTTTCTTGAAGCTTGTCTGTCTGTCTGTATCTGACTTGATGTTTGTTTGTTTTTAGTTTCGCTTTGATGTTTGTCTGTTTTTTTGTTTCGCTTTGATGTCTGTCTGTTCGTATTCCTCTAGATGTCTGGCTATCTGTTTATGACTCTTTTCATGTCTGCCTCTCTCTCTCTCTTTCTCCTTTACCTCCATCCCTCCCTCCCTCCTCCCTCCTCCCCGCCCCCCATCCGTTCCGTCCAAGGTGACTTCAACTCGCAAACTATGATGGGCGCCGTCTCGTATGATATTCGGTGATCCAGTACAGGGCGCAGACGCCTGGTGTTCCGCCCACGTATTCTTGGGGCGGATAATTGTCCACATTTAAGACTGAGATTACTATTGTGTTTGATTTTGTTCCGTTACGTGTGTTGTGTTTGTTTGCACTCTCTCTCTCTCTTTCTTTCGTTCTTTTTCTCTCTAATTCTCTCTTTCTCATTTCCGTTCTATTTCCTCCCTCCTTCCCCCCCCTCTCTCTTTCTTTCTCTCTCTCTCTCTTTTCTCCTTTCCGTTCTATATCCTCTCTCTCTCTCTCTCTCTCTCACACACACACAAAACACACACATACACATATAAAGATATCTGTACCATCACACAGACAGAAAGAAAGATAAGATAAATCAACAACTAAACAGACAGACAGGTAGACAGCTATATAAACCCAGATACAAACTGACATAATTATTACTGCCGACTTTATATTAAGAGAAACGAGGTGCCCATAACAGCAGCTCAGTCATCATGGCGGAAGACTCGACTCGTCATATAATACCATGAGGATGACGTAAAAGATGACTTTGGAAATTTGTTTTAGTAATGTTGGCTATGGTGAATGATTATGATGAAGTGGAATATTAAGAGATAGAGAGAGTTAGAGAGAGAGAGAGAGAGAATGAAAGAGAGAGAGAGAGAGAGAGAGAGAGAGAGAGAGAGAGAAATATATATATAGAGAGAGAGTAAGAGAGAGAGAGAGAGAGAGAAATAGATAGATAGATAGAGAGAGAGAGAGAGAGAGAAAGTCCCACTTTGGGCTCACATATATTTTACAAAACCTTACAGGTATGTCGACATGTTGAAATATATACAGAACAAAAGGCGGATCAATCACAAGCATACATATCAGGTGAGCTATATAACGGTATAAATTATCACCCTCAGCATTCTAAGAGAGAGAGAGAGAGAGAGAGAGAGAGAGAGAGAGAGAGAGAGAGAGAGAGAGAGAGAGAGAGAGAGAGAGAGAGAGAGAGAGAGAGAGAGAGATCCGTTAGATATGATACGAGATTGATCATGAGTGGATGATGATAATGTTAATAATAACGATTACGGTTAGAACAGAAAAAGATAAAAAAAGAAGGGAGAAAACAAAGAAAAAATAATGACAATAATAGTAAAAAAATAGAAGAGGAAGAAGAATGAGGAAAAGAAAAAGAAATGGAAAATGGAAAAAAAATATGATTATGATAATTACTGGAAGATTGATATAAACTGGAATTAACATTAGAAATCGTATACGAGATGAAAGCAATAAATTCAAAGTTGACTAATAATGATAACAATGATAGTTATAATAATAACGATGCTGATGATGATAATGATCATAATAATAAAGAAGGATAATGATAATGATGATAATCATAAAACTGATCATAATAATGATAAAAGTGGTGATGAAAATGATATCGAGGATAATGATAATAATAGTAATGATAATAATGGTTAATAGAGATACTAAGAAATAACGATAAAGACAAAAACAATAACAATAACAATAACCACAATAATAAAAATAATAATAAAGAAAATTTAAATAACGATAATAACAACAAAGAAAAACAAGACACCTAAAAAAAAAAAAAAAAAAAAAAAAAAAAAAAAAAAAAAAAAAAAAAAAAAGGAAAAACCAAGAAAGAAAAAGCTAAAAAACAAACAAACACTA
>BOPN01000630.1:222500-225000 GCA_017312705.2 Penaeus japonicus
CGTTGCATGCAAGATCTTGTGCTTGGGTCTTGCTTGTAGTTCCTCCACACTAGATTAACTTCGTGTGGGATGACAGTCAGAAGGTCATCGGTGCCCTGGATGGATGAATGAATGAATAAATGAATGAATGAGTAAATGAAGGAATAGATGGGTGATCAAAATACATATGGTAAATTTATTATTATAGTTATGACTATTATATTCATTATTGAAGTTATTGGGGTTATCAACTGATAACTTGATAGTTAATAAAGCTTTTTTTGATAACATAATATTTTCCCTTATCATCATCATTGCCATCACTATGGGCGAGAAAATCTGACCGTAAACTTCCCATGTATTTTCTTACTAGTCATATGTTTAACATCTTTTTATACGTAATAGGTATCCACATACATCTATAAGAACAGTAATAACACTGTTATTAAAGTTAATAATGATATGACCAGTCATAAAAAACGGAGATAAAACGGAATTCCACAATATCCCTTTGACTCCCACCTGTGCAAAACGACCCAGGCCCCTCACCTCCTTCGACGCCCCGAAGGAATCTCTGTCCATCGCCTCCAGGACCAGATTCACGTTCGGAAGGTCAGACAGATCGAGGCTCAAGTCCGGCACACTGCGCTTCCTCGTCTTGCTGGAGAGGACGAGGAACGTCACGTAGGAACAGAGGGTGAGGAAGGCCAGGCCACCCAGTATGACGAAGGGGTCGAGCTTAGACATGTCTTGCATGTATCCCCCGTAACCACCGTAGCCTCCTGTATCGTGGCCCCCGCCATAACCATCTGCACTGTAGCCTCCTCCGTAGCCTCCATTCCCTTCGTAGCCACCTGAGTAACCACCTGAGTAACCGTACCCACCCATAGGGTAATCATACTCAGAGTTCTTCCTGTTGGTACTGAACCTTCTGTCTCTCGAACGGCGCCGAGGGTCATCCAAAGGAGGTTCCACCAGAGGACTCGCCATCTCCTGAGGAGGGGAAGGGAGACCAAGGAGTTTGAAGACGATCGAAACCTCCTCCTGTTCGAACCCCGAAGACAACATCAGCTCCGTCACGAACTCGAGCTCGTTGGCGAAGGTCATGGCTTGGTAGTGGAGGAAATGGCCAGTCTGGACCACGAAGTTGGACACGAGGCCATCGACGACCTTGCGGGCGTCGATGAGGGTTAAGATCTCTCCTAGGGGCTTCGTGTACTTCCCAACGAACCCGGAATTCAACCGCTGTGTCAAGAACTCGACCAGATCGGGATCCAGCCTCTTGAAAATCGTCTTCGTGCCATAGACAGCATCGCCGATCAACATCATCTTCGGTATGACAGACAGAGGAACGTGTCCCGAGTTGATCTCTCCTTCGTAAAGCTTCTCGAGAATAGATTCCATGTTTGAGAAGATGCCCTTGACGCGTCTCCAGTGCTCCTGGGAGCCTTCTGCTTGGCTCGAGTTCGAAGACGGTGGAAGGAAGGAGGGCGAAGTGGCTGAGGAACTGGGTCTTAAGCTCTCCTGAAGGACCTCGGCTCTAGGGCGGGCAAGGGGAGAGTCAAAAGGCTAACATTAAAAAAAGAGAAAAAAAAAAGTATATCTTATAAAATAAGAGATTTGAAGAAGGCTTGTTATTCATCTTCATCACACACGCACACACACACAGACATACACACACACAAACAGACACACACACACTGATATTACTTGAAATAGTGAAGACTTAAATAAAGTTGATGATAAAATACTATAGAATGATTACTGAAAGAGAAAAAATGCTCTTAATATCGATACTAATTACTGTGACAGTAATTGCGTAATATGTGTAAGTACCATCATGTTAATCATAGCAAAATTATGTTCAAAATTATTTGACAAGTCACTAAAGTTGAAGAATTGATGATTATGATAAAGATTGCAATCAATAATAGTAGCTCATTAATAATGATGATGGTAATAACAGTCATGATGATGATATTGATATGTTGATAATGAAAATAATATCAGTGGAGTAACATTCGTGATAGTAATTAACAGTATTAATAATAACATCATCAGTGATGATAAAGAAAGAACATCATTTATAATGATATCAATAAAAACACTGTTTGCTTGATGATAACCAACCACAACAAAGATACTGTTATTGTTATTGATTTTATCATTTAGATTATCCTGGCAGATCTAGTATACTCCATCACACATACAGAGTGACACCAAAGATGAAAATAATGATGAAAATAACTTAAAGGTAATAGTCATTATATTGTAATTACCTTAATTTGTAATTTACCTCATTGTAATTACCTTTTTCCTTCTGTCTCTGCTATCCCCCTTGTCTGTGCTGTACATGCGAGGAGGCACCCCACAAGGAGGGCCACTGGGCCTCTCCTGATATCCATCTGCGAGTGGATAGAGGTCATTTAAATCACTGTGTTTTCTATGAGTTAGTTGGACTGTGAACTTGCATTAACGGTGAGAATGATGACGGCATGCCTTGGTGTACGTTCTGTGTAAT
>BOPN01000630.1:230000-235000 GCA_017312705.2 Penaeus japonicus
TCACATGCGACTGAGTCTCCTCTCATCTCGGCCACACTCACAGCGCCAGAGTCTCGAGCGTGGAGCCGTAGCCCATCAGGTCATGGTTAGCTTGGTACGTGTAGTCGCAAAGGTACCGCTTGACACACGAGCGGGAGAGTCGATCCGCCTGGAAGCTCGACCACAGCTGGTTCACGGCCTTCCCGAAGCTCTCCGTTTCGTCCACGGCATCCTGGAAGGGGAAGGGGGATGGGTGGAGATGGTGAATAGGTATGGATAGGTTGAATATACGAATGGAAAATGTACAGTAATAAGTTTGATGTGCATTAATTAGGTGAATCGACATGGATATGTGAATCTACATGAATAGGGGCACCTATATAAATAGGTGAATCTACATGAATAGGGAACTCCCCATAAACAGGTGAATCTACATGAATAGGTGAAACTACATAAATAGGTGAATATCATGTGTTGATAAATATGTAAAGCTGGATAATGTGAAGACATCTTGAAAGATAAAATGAGCGAAGGTTCTGAGATGTGTAAACATGATATATGTAGATGAATAAATAAGTAGAGTTGTAAGTAATTGTAATGTCTTAAGTGAAAGTCAGAATGATATGATAAGAAGAGAAACTTGACAAAACAAAGACGAGATTATATTAAAAAAAAAAGAAAGAAAGAAAGAAAAAAAAAACTTTGCTGATAATGTGTCTTTTTTTCTAACGTAGTAGACCTGTAGATAACCACGAATGAGACACAAGAACACGTACCTCCTCCACGCCTCCATAGAGCGCCTCCGTCTTCTCGAGCCACGAGTAGATGTTGCCCACGACGTCTGGGAGATCGGACAGATCCAGGGCCAGGGAGACATCCGGGACCTCCCTCCTCCTTCCGGTGGTACTGGAGAGGAGGCGGTAGATGAGGTAGGCCAGGAAGGTGGCGAAGGCGAGACCCGCTAGGAGGACGAAGGGGTCGAAGCTCTGCATGTAGCCCCCTCCGTAGCCTCCTCCGCCGCCGTAGCCTCCCCCTGAGTGCCCGTAGCCTCCGGACTTCTCAACCCCGAAGCCGCTGTAGCCCAGCTGCCTGGACTCCGCTTGGAGATCAGCCTCGGACTCCACCGTGTCTGTGGGCAAGTCGAGGAGTTCGAACACCTGGTAGATCTCCGAGTCCTTGAATCCCGAGGTCCTCATGAGCTCCGTGACGAAGTCGAGCTCCGACAGGTGAGTGAAGGCTTGCTGGTGCAGGAGGTGGCCCACTTGCTTCACGAGGCCCATCAGGAGGTTCCCCGTCATCTCCCGAGTGTCGAGGGACAGCACGGTCTTCAGGACGGGGCTGCTATTCACCACGTTCTCCTTGATGTCGTCCCACTTGTGCCCGAGGAAACTCAGGAGCTCATGGTCGAACGTCTCCCGAAGGCGGTTCAGGAAGTTCACTTTGTCTCCGAACTTGACCACTTTGTCAATCACTTGGAAGGGCAGCTCCTCCTCGTCGCTACCGGGGGGATACATCTGTTCGAGGATGGACTTCATGTTCCCCACAATGCTCTTAATCCTCGTCCAGTACTCCTGAGGGACGTCTTCTCGACCTTCCACGCCCGCCGTCGCATTTCCTAAATCCACAGCGGGTTCCTCGGCGATGCTATTATGCGCTCCTTGTCCCTCAAACACGGGGTCATCACCCTGACTCTTCTGGGCTGCGTGGTTCGGCTGCCACATGTCCACTTCGGAGAACGCGTAAGCATTGGGCTTCGGGAGGTTCTGCTTGCGGACGTCGTACCCGTTGGAGACGTGGATGTCGTGCTTGGCTTCCTTTTGGTTGAAGAGATCGGCCAGGCCTCTGTATATGTCGTCGGAATGCAAGTCTGTTTGTGACCATCGTGCAGCCGACGGGGGGCTTGGCGTTGTTGTTGTTGTTGTTGTAGTTGTGGTTGTGGTTGTTGTATCTTGGAGACCTCCTTGCAAAGACTCCCTCAGTTTGTATAAGTCTCCCATCCGCGTTCTGTCACAATTATATAAATGATTGTAATATGAATACCTCCAAAATATTAATTGTCATGTACAGACAACCATCACAAAAATTGAGAAAACTATAGACATTCTTAAGCTTCAAGAATCGATGTTACAAGCAAGATTACTAACAAAAGACACTTACTTGAACAAGCTAGATATTAAAGACCTAGGCTGGATACGGCCGGCAGACACCACAGACAGGAGACATACCGAGACCACCAATATATTCACACTCTTCCTTAGCATCATATTTCCTGTGGAGTAAACGCAAATTTGGAATCGTAAATAATGTGTTTAGCACACTAGTGTCAGATTTCAGTGTCTATCTCTTTAGATCTATATCTGCCTCAATGATTTTCTATATATATATATATATTGTTTATTGAATTATATGAGTATATATATATATATATATATATATATATATATATATATATATATATATATATATATATATATATATATATATATATATATATATATTATATACATATATATACATATACATATATATATATATATATATATATATATATATATATATATATATATATATATATATGTGTGTGTGTGTGTGTGTGTGTGTGTGTGTGTGTGTGTGTGTGTGTGTGTGTGTGTATACGATTAAAGAAACATACAAAAAATTCGGCTTTACCAAAAGGTTTGTTAGTTGTATATGACAAAAATCAAGAAATTGTATGATCATGTAATGTAATGGACACATTCTTAACATCCATAAACCATAAATCTCACATTCTCAATTTATGAATCTATTTCACTGTAGCTACTGCATGGCAATATGCAGTTTGTGCACACACGAGTGATTCTTCAATATGCAAAGGAACTGAATCATTAAATTAAACAAATGTGAGATAGAATCAACGTGGAATAATTGAAGACTGAGTCAAAATTCTTGGTTCTGCTCTCTCTCTCTCTCTCTCTCTCTCTCTCTCTCTCTCCCTCTTCCCCCCCTCTGTCTCTCCTTTAACCCCTGAAACCCGTGAGCATCTGGATACGCGGTTTTGAGTGTGCATATGTTGGCGTAAAGGAGCCTGCACAAAATTTTAGAGTGCGCGCGCTAAATGAGGCGTGATAAGCGCCGTTGAACAAAATGCAACATCCATCCTTCGGTGATCGATTCAACATCAAAGAGAGATGAGAGGGTGAGAGGGAGAGGGCCGGATGGTTAAAGAAGGAGAGAGAGAGAGAGAGAGAGAGCGAGAGAGAGAGAGAGAGAGAGAGAGAGAGAGAGAGAGACCCACAAGCACCCCCCTCCACAAACACATATACACTCACATACTCACATGTTCACACACACATACTTATATCTATCTATCTATCCGGTAGAGATCCTCCCATAGAACATCCATCCACACGAAGCCGCAACACGCCACCTCTGTTTACAATAATTATTCCCTCGCCCTCGCTTACTCCGCCCATCCTCGCCCTCAACCTGAAAACCTGTTAAGCTCGTGCCCAAGAAGTGCCCATCTCCTGGGGGGGGGGGGGGGGGGGGGGGTTAGGGGGGGGGGGGGGGGGAGGGAGGGGTATCTGGATGCGGGGGGGATGAGCCTGAAGAAGAGAGAGGAGAGGGAGGAGGGGGAGGAGGAGGGAGAGAAGGAGTAGAGGCCAGGTACTTTATCTCCTGCGGGAAGATATGGTTGAGCGATCGCGAGTTTGTGATGATGAAAACCGTATACTTAATCTTTCGTCTTTTCGGCTGCTGTTTGTAGGTCGTGCGTGAGAAATGGCTTCGTAATCCCTTTTATGTGGAGCTTTTCTTCGATTCCGTGGAAAGCAAAATCATTGTTGGAATCTGTAGGATCGTTATGAGATTTTCAGCTGCCGATATGACCCTTCCATTATCTGCTCTGTTTTCTCTCTATCTTTATCTCTGTATCTGTTTCTCTGTCTCTCTCTCTGTCTCTCTCTCTCTCTCTCTCTCTCTCTCTCTCTCTCTCTCTCTCTCTATATATATATATATATATATATATATATATATATATATATATATATATATATATATATATATATATATGTGTGTGTGTGTGTGTGTGTGTGTGTGTATGTGTGTGCATATACATACACACACACACACATACATATATATGTACATACATATCCTACCTCTTCCTAAAGTCCCATTCCTCGTACCGTTATCCCACAACACCGATGGCGTAACGATCCCCCCCCCCACACACACAACCTCAAACTACTGATCCACAACGCTATATCCCTAAGGCTAACAACGGTGCCAGAGAAACGAGGTAGAGAGGACAAGGAAGTAGGGCAGAGGTTTGCGTTGGGTCTTGGCAACGGTGTGTGGTGCCTGAGGTAGCCGTGTTCACTACGGAATTGTTCACGTGTTCATGCCTTCTTAACCTTAGACCTTGGCTTCGTTGTTCGGATAGTGGGGGGTCAGGTTATGTGGGATCTGGATTTTGGTACGTGTGGTATTTTGATACATGGTTGATTTTTTAAGTTATTTGTTATCGTTCTGTTTTTATGTTGTTAGGGGATATTTTGTCTTGGGGTGGTTGTTGAAAATTGCATCACACATTGTTTGAATAACACTTTTAATCCTATTGAAAACCTGCATTCATTTGTGAGTAATATTCTACCATGCATCATTACCTCTACACTTAAAGACATTGCATATTCTTTTCTATAGTAACACTTATTCAGGGTAACTGGGCAGGTGTGGCTTATTTTGAGCAGATTTATCAATTAAAAGGGACATATTCTTTTAATGCGATGCTCTGTTAGGCTTTTTCAACTTTGTTCTGTCTTGTCACAATTCTTGCCATACAATTATAAATACATTTTTCCACACACATATGTATCTATCTACCTACCCAATTATCTATATTTCCATATATCTATCTATCTATTTATCTATCTACCTATCTATATATGTATATATGTATGTATGTGTACGTATGTGTGTATATATATATATATATATATATATATATATATATATATATATATACATATATACATATA
>BOPN01000630.1:250387-255387 GCA_017312705.2 Penaeus japonicus
ATATATACCTATAGCGAGCGAGCGAGAGATTGATAGGTACATATATGTGTGCATCAGCAATGTTTGATCGGTTCCTTTCCCAGGCGACTACCAGCCTGTACGATCCTTGTCCCTCCCCGGCGGCGACGTGAGGCCTGAGGTCGCCGCACCTTCTGGGCTTCAGTCCTAATCTCGCTCTCCTCGCCTCAACTTGTCTTGTCCTGACGTCAACGTCTTCACTCGTTCCTTGAGCTTCTACGCCATGACTTCGAGTGAGAAGGAGAGTCTGAGGGCGTCCTTTGGGAGGAAGGGCGCCAGGAAATACACAGAAGATGAGTGTTGTGTTCCCCTGATGGAGGCCATGTCTGACAGCAACTCGAAGCTTGAAGGTAAGAACTCATTTCCTTTATATGTGTATACGTGTACTAAGACTTTTCACGTCTCTTCTAACGGCTAAGAAAGAAGTGACTGTGCCAAAAATAATTCATTATTCTCTCAAGCTTAAGCTGACCATTAATAACAGCTTCTCGGTCGGAATTTTCTCGTGGGAACAAAGCTAAAGTAATATGACACACAATCACCTCCATCATTTTTCGTTCTGAACGACGAATTGGCAGATTTTCAACTTGATCTCTCACGTAGTCGACGATAAATCTTATTCCAAAACGACGCGCTCTTACGGAATTACCGTAATCGGGGTCTGTGTAAAGACAATATACGGAATAGATTAGATAATGCCTTTTCTCCGCGCGACCTGTAGAGTAAAGATTTTGGAAAGTGTGCACGAAGCATTCCTTTTGAGGCATTACACTGTTGGGTGGCCTACTTGATAATTTACTCAACTGTAGATAACATTTCAAATAGCGGCCACGGATGTAGAATGCCAGAAATAACGTATCCTATTCATAAACTGGGACCTTTGCTTGATCTTAACCTTGGATATGACATGTAAACTCATGGGTCCCATGAAATAATTGGTATGCCCACATCCTACGTCGGTCTCTTTCTCTCCCGCTCGATTCACCAACATCTCTCTCTCTCTCTCTATCTATCTCTCCCCCCTCTCTCTCGCTCTATTCACCAACATCTCTCTCTCTCTCTCTCTCTATCTATCTATTTATCTCCCCCCCCCCTATCTCTCGATCTATTCACCAACATAATATCTCATTTCCAGAAGGAATCAGTTGGTACAAGGCGATGTTCCTCACCATGAACGCTGGTCTTGGTGCCGGACTCCTGAATTTCCCACGGGCTTTTCACGATGCTGGTGGCCTCCTCTCGGGAAATATGCTTCATGTTGTAAGTTAAGAGCATTTAGAATAACTGTTATAAGTAGCTAGCGTGACAATCAAATGAGGGTAATAAGTTATATAGTACGTATCGGGTAATTTATGTAAATGTAAATTCAATAGTGCGTCTAGAGTATATTACATGAGGGTAGTAAGGTAGATAGCGTATAATGTTATGATAATTATGTGTGTCAAGTTCAATATTATGTACGGTGTACTGTATATCCTAGATAACAGGGATATAAGTGAGCGCAAACAACGGTTGCCATGAATTGCTACGAACACCAAAAGATTAATTGAATATGGGTTCAGTGAAAATAAACATTTTAAGTGAGAAATTACGCTTTGTAGGTCTATAAAGGATTTAGTGAAATATGTAGTTTAAACATAACATTTTTTATGCCTCTCCTTTTCAGATGACCAATATGTTATTCTTATATTCTTTTCATTGTATTTATCTATCTATCTATATTTATATTGATATCATTCGTATTTCCATTAATCCATTTGTGTATTTATTTAATATAATTACAGGTAATTACAGTTTTGGCCTTAATCTCTCTCCTCGTCATCGCCAACTGTGCAATTGAACGTAGTTGCAAAACCTACCAAGAGGTTTGTATTCCTTGTTTTTCGTATAAAAAAATAAAGCACGCTTAAGAAATAATGACTGTAAAAGACTATATCCATCTAACGTATCGAAATCACATATTCATCATAATCAAAATTTAGTTAAATGCAGTATAACGATCAAGTTTCATGCATACCTTATATCCACGCCTATTTATTTTTCTTATATCTTCTTATTATTTAATATCCTTCCTTATACCGATTTGTAATTATGAATTAATTGCACATTAATCCATTTATTCAAATACCATTTCTCAATGAAATCCTACGTACGTATCTCGCTTTGAAATACGTTCATTCATTCATTTTTTACAACCCAATCAGCTGATCCTGTACACGTGCGGTCACCGCTGGAATGTTGTGGCTTCGGTGTGTATCTTCGCCTATTGTATGGTCACCTGTATCACCCTCCTCATCATTATTGGGGATCAGTTTGATAGAGGTTAGTAGAGGCTTGTTTATTTTCTCTTTCTTTCTCTCTCTCTTTCTTAATCGATATTTTTAGTGCTTAATCTCTATATCCCTCTTTCTTTCTTAATCTACATTTCTAGTGCTTAATCTTTCTCTCAACCTCTTTCTTGATTTAGTGTTGACTCTTAATCTCTCTCTCTCTCTCTCAATTTATTACATCCGGCTTCTGGCAATTTTTGTTGATAACTCTTTTCTGGAGATGATTTTGCAAAAGCAGCTGTTGTTTTCGGTGACTGATGCAGGAGTTCCACTTGGTTAGCTAAAGCGAGATAGATAACAGTTTCCATTATGGAGGTGGCCTGTATCTTTCATGGTGGAGGGTTTTATTATGATGTCAAGGTAGTATAACTGCATTTTTATCACTGATATTATCATTGATTTATTGGTATTATTGATAACATTATCTGTATTATCAGTATTGTTATCATTATGGTTATCATCATTTTTATCATATTTTTTATCATTATCATCATTATAATTATCCTCATCATTGCCATCACTTTTATTAACCATTGTTTTTGTTATTATTGTTGTTTACAGTATTGATGTTATCATCATTATGATTATTGTCAGTATCATCATTACTATCAGTATCTTATAATTACCTTATTAGTATTGTTATTATCATTATTATTTTCCTTATTATTATTATCATTTCATTACTATTATCATCATTATTGTCATTATAATTATTACTATCATCGTTATCATCATTATGACTATCCTGATGATCATCATTATAATCATTATCATTATCACAAACATCATAATTATTGTCTTCATTATTATTATATATTATTACCATTATTATCATTGTTACTATTATTGTTATTATCATTACTGTTACCATTATGATCATTATCGTCATCATCATTATTATCATTATTCTCACTTCTTATCATCATTAATCACCCCCCCCATCCCCTCCAGCCTTCGCCTCCTACGCCGGAAGTGATTTCTGTTTCTCCTGGTTCATGAACCGGAAGTTCACGCTCACAGCATCCGCTCTCTTCCTCATCTTCCCCTGTTGTCTGAAGAGGATGGATGGACTAAGGTTCATGAGGTACGATGATCATGGCGATGGTGAAGGACGGGGATTATAATGCATGGTGATAATTATGATGAGATGGTGATGATTATAGTGAGGTTTGGTGACTGTAATTAAGGGTGGTTGTGATGATGAAGGACGGCGATTAAAATGCGTGGTGATAATTATGATGGAGGACGGTTATTATGCATGATGGTATCTGTAACGATGGGTGATTATAATGCATGAGGATAATTATGCAATCTATCTATAATGATAATTATAGCTATTATTCTAATGTATGGTGATAATCATAATGCATGGTGATATTTATGATATATGATCATGACTACTGCATGACTATTACATTTCATGAAGTCATGTCTTGTGTAATTTGATCAAGAGGTCAAAATAAATGATTTTATGTTACGAGTCAAAAATATAAGATGATTATTCGATCGCTTTGTCTTACTAAAAGATTGAACAATACTCGTTCGTTTATACGTATGATGAATATTATACTCACTGGAGTAGATTATATTAAGTGTAAATGAAATAAAAATGTCAACGTTAACATTAACCAATTTACTAATCCTTCTATTCTCATTTTTTTACTTTTATCTAATACGATTTATTCTATTTTTAGCTACGCCGGTGTTCTGACCATATTTTACGTAACAGCTGTAATAACAGCCGAGTATTACACAGGCAATTACGCTAAAGGACCCGTTATAGTCTATGATACGAATTGGATCCGGGTACGTGCACTTCTTTGTGTCACATTATATAACCTATTATGCAAAACTTCAAGTGTATATTCATTCTTATATGATTCATTATGTAAAACTTTAAGAGTATATTCTTTTTTTATGATTCACTAGATACACGGTGAACGAATGTCACTTTGAAAATTATTGTTATTGTTGTCATAATGAAGCAGTATTACTATCATTATCAACCAGTGATAACAATGAAGATATATCATTATCATTACTAATATTATCCTTCTTATCATTATCATCCTTATCATCATTATCAGATGTTCAGCGTCGTGCCAACCATCTGCTTCGGCTATCAGTGCCACATCAGCAGCGTGCCAATATATTCGTGTGTAAAGAAGAGTGAGGCTAAAGCTACGTGGAAGGTCAGTGCAGCTTGCAGTTGCAATAATGCGCATGGTAATTTAAGGATGAATGAGATTATAAATGAATATAAGAAGTGAATGTCTAAGGATTAAGATCAAGATATGATGGTAAATAAGATTAAGATCAGAGATTAGAATAAGGGATACGTGCTTACAATATGTTGGGTCAAGTTTGTTATCTGTGATAGCCATGTCATACTGTCAGAAAACCGACCTGATTATCAAAATGGCGATAACTCCTTTTGGGATAGACCACTATAAGAACTGTGATTCTTATTTGGAATACGCTTATGTAAAGGAAAGTGTCTTATATAAGGCAAATATAACTCAAAATGTATCTACAATCTCTAAAATACACCATCAGCTTTCGAGAAATAGATTCTGAAATATACAGCGTGTACGATATTATAGTGTACACAATATAGTACAGTGCACACAATATAATACAGTACTCAATGTA
>BOPN01000630.1:290387-292887 GCA_017312705.2 Penaeus japonicus
AGTGCAATATCATTCTTCCAGGAAAACTTTGAAGGAGAAATTTCACCATGAGATTTGGTAAAGACAAATGGACGGTTGGAATCTTTCAGGCAGGTTTGAATTTGAATTTTCGTTATTCTTTTGTTTCCCGAATTCTCTTTGTTTTGTTTTAGGTTTCGGGAACGTGGATCTTCCTGTGGAATATAAATGGTTTATGGTTGAGGAACTGGTCTATGAATATATATTTTTTCTTCTTGAAAATGAACAAAAAAACGATTTAAATACAAATGTAAAAGGTGTACAAAAGAAGACGTAATCGCTGAGAAAGTAAAGAATTTTCGTTTGATTTACTTGCCTAGGTAAAAATTACGTCTAATATTGCTATTAATTATTACACATACCTTATATATGCTAGCAATTATTACGTATATATTTTCTTAAATAAATCTACGACTCTTGGAAATCATTTGTACATGTCGCTAGGCTTAAATTGATTGGTGATATTAATCTAATCAGTTTTTGTCATCATTATTTCTTCATTTCGCTTTTTTGTAAATGCATAACTCTTGTTTATCTTTATTCCTTTACTTACAAATTACCTTGCAATTTTTATGTATCATGATTTACACGAAATAAACAAAATATAAGAGATATATTTTTGTAATGTAACTAAAAGGACAACTGGACAGTCTTTAAGCTTATAATTCTACAAGATAATAAACATTTACGTATTTTTCCTTGATCAAGATGGTGATTAGTTGAATGCAACATGTCTGTAGAACATCGTTTATCATCATCATAAACTTGCCAAGTGCATCTTCCCTTGATAGAAGAATAATAGAAAGATTAAAAAAAAAAAAAGTAAAAGTAAATATATAAGTAAATATATATATATTTTTTTTATTATTATTATTGATTTTGAGTGTGATTCGTTGTCGTTTCTGTACTGATTATTTTTTCTCTTTCGTTTTTTCTTTCTTATTGTTCCTTTCTCTTCTACTTCTCTGATCTCTTTCTATCTCATCTTATATTTCATATTTCAGCTTACATTCATTCCATGCATTTTATTTCTCTCCCTCCTTTCTCCCATTCTATAGATTATTTTTATGTTATGTAATATATTTTCTCTTCTTATGTATATTATATTCCATCTTGAATATATATATATTTTTTATAGATTTTACTTCATTTTATATATTACATTTTACTACATGCATTTTCCTTTTCTTTCTCCTTCTCCTTGTATATCAATCATATGACCTTAATCAGTTGGTTACCATGGAAACAGCATACCTTTTTATATTTCTTTATTTTTTTTCTTGCAAAATCAATGTACAGAAGACAAGCTTTCTCGAAATTACAAGGGTACACTAAACTCTTCACTACATACAACAGGATGAAAAAGTAAATAACATTTTTTTCCCTACAACCACAGAAATATTCGAAAAGGAGAGATTCAATCTAATGATAAAAACAGCAATTAATTTTAAATTGATTACAGCGTATGCATTCCGACTGCATAGCTATTTGTGTCTTTCCTTTAACGTAGTACTATCAGTTAATATTATTACTAGTATTGTTTCCTTTTTACATATTACTTAATGTGCGAATGGGTTTTACGTCCAAATCACTAAATGATTTTATTTACTATCTGTTAATTGTATCATTCTTTTATTATCATCAAATCCAAATTTTACATTCATTTTTTACGGATCATTTATTAAACAAGGTACTATCAGTTTATCCACAAACGTAGTACTATCATTTCATTCATAACCGTAGTACTATCGCTTCATTCATAAACGTTGTGGCATGATCTCATTCATAAACGTGGTGCAATCAGTCCATTCATAAACGTAGTCCTATTAGCTTAGTCATAAATGTAGTACAACCAGTTCATTCATAGACACAGCGGATGGTCTTCATATCTCGCTGTCAATGACTCATCAAGGAAGAATTTTCACTCGTGTGTCTGAAAAAAATGAAGCCTATAAGATGTTATTCAGAATATATTTTCTTTGAAAATTGTATCTATCTATTTGTCTATGTTCTGTCTAGTGGTCTATCTACTTATACGTATTTTTACTTATTCATCTACTAAGGATCTATTCAAAGAAGATTTTTAGGACTTTTATATCCATTGATTTATTTCTTAATCAATACGCCCATGATATCTACCTATCCATGCATCTATCTATCCATCCATCTATATATATACTCACAGCACCACATTTATTTTAGAAATTCATTAATCAGGAATAATCTTTAAAGAAAAATGTAAACACTGCATTTTTTTATCAAACCTACTAATGTTATATAAGGATGTTTGTGGATGCTGACCTACTTGGCAAAAAAAAAAAAAAAAAAAAAGAAAGAAAGAAAAAAAAAGTAAAAGTCTGAAACAAAAATATTGACGTATTGCAGACAAAGAAATGTCCATCCTTCAACATTTTGCCAATCAGTAATGTATGTATTCATATTTTTTAATAGACTAATCAATCATTAAAAAACGAATATATAC
>BOPN01000630.1:300387-302887 GCA_017312705.2 Penaeus japonicus
ATCTCTCTATTGGTCTATCTACCGTTCGTCACTCCCTCTCTGTGTATCTGTCCATTATCTATCTATTTACTGGTCTATCTGTCTTTCTCTCTCCCTGTTTATCTATCTATCTATCTATCTATCTACCTATGTAGTCATCTAATGTTTGACAATTTCCTCTTTTACAGCATAAACTAAATTAGATTTTTGAAAATGCTAACATAAGCCCTTGGAAAGAGACACAAAGCCGCAACTAAACCCGCCAGAACTCCAAAGGAAGTGGGAGGGATATAGATAATGCAGAGAGGCAGTTTCTAGCCATAATTCTCATCCCCTTAAAAGACGCAGATTCAGCCCAGGAACAGCCAGCGGGTCGTGCGTGACCTGATGCCTGACAGCCAATGACGTCATGGGTCGCAATGACGTCATGGTTCATAATTAGTTACACCATGACGTCAGCTCATAGTGGCGTCATAGCGTACAGTGACATATTATGCGATGGATTTCATTTATAATCAAGTTCTTTGTGGTTATCAAGTGAATACTTAAGATGTGTTATACTCTCTTTTACACTATGTTTTTTATCATTAATTAATCTTGGCTGATTACGTCTTATATACTAAGGTTATCACAAAACAGATAAATTTTGATGCATTACATCATTTCAGTGCGGTTCAAGTGTTTGTTTTATTCGATAAACTTTGCTTTTCTGTTTCTAGTGTGAATAGGCACGGGCGGTGGGCCGAAACTTCACGCTTTTGAATACGCGCATATTTTAGCATCCGAGATTCAGTCCCCTGCTGAATTATTCTACATATTCATCTTCAGACTCTGTGTGAGTGTGTGTGTGTTTGTGTGTGTGTGTGTTTGTTTGTACGTGTGTGTGTGTGTTTGTTTGTACGTGTGTGTGTGTGTGTGTGTGTGTGCGTGTGTTTGTGTGTGTGTGTGTGTGTGTTTGTATGTGTGTTTGTGTGTGTGTGTGTGTGTGCGTGTGTGTGTGTGTGTTTTTGTACGTGTGTGTGTGTGTGTGTGTACGTGTTTAACTGTGTGTGTGCGTATGTGCGTATGTGTGTCTGGTAGACATACACCAATAAAACCCGTGGGATGGAAAGAGGAAATAGAAAAGAGGTTGAGGAGGGTGGTGGATGGGGGGAGGGGGAAATATGCGTCTCCGTTTCTTGTTGATATTCGTTTGATGTTCTGTAACGAGGTCAGGGCTGTCTGTTGAGTGATTACCCAGTCTGTGATTATTTCAAGCAGATCAAGATTTTTCATTTCCGTGTGATCAGTTTTATTATCATTCGCTGTGACCGAATAGGAGGAACCTTATATTACCGAAGATACATTTGGCGCTTTTGGTATTTCTGTTTCTCTACCTGTCTATCTATCTATCTATCTATCTATTTTTGGCTCTCTTTCTATCTATATCTATCCATATACTATTCCCTCTGTCTGGCTGATGATATATTAAATTATTTTTATATCTATCTTAAATGGATAGACTTTTGAAGACATTCGAAACGAAGACATTCTATGTGATATATCTATATTTTCTTTACAATATGATGGTGATTAAGATGATGATAATGATTATGGTGATGATAATGACTGTGATGACTTAATGCAATGATTATTATGATAACCATAATAATCTTTAGTATTCAGTTATCTTAATTATTATCACCGGTATTATCATCGTTAATTCTATCATTATTGTTATTTTCATCATATTCTTCTATCATTATCATAAGCATTATCATTATGATTATCATGATCATTGCCCTCATTATAAAGACGATGATGATTATCAATATCATCACTATTACTTTTGTCATTATCATCATCATCGTTATTATTACTATCGTCATCATTATCCTTATCATCATTATCATCATCATTATCATAACATTAGTAGCATGAACATTATGAACATCATTACTACTATTATCATATTTGCAATTATGATCATTGTTATTATCATTATCATCATTATCATAATTGTTCTTGTTATCATTATCATCATTAATATCATTGTTCTTGTTATCATTATCATCATCATCATCATTATTTCCATCATTATCATTATCATTATCACCAAATTGATCAATGCTATTGTCGTTACCCTTATTATCATTATTATCATTCACTTAATCATTATTATTATTATTATTATCATTATCATTATTGTCATCATTATTTTTATCACCATTGCTATTACCATTGTCATTATCACTATTACTCTTATATTTATTGTTATTATCATTATCATTAATTTCATCATCATCATTACTACTATCATCATCATCACTATTATAATTTGTATCATAATCATTATCCTTGTTATCATTATTATTGTTACTGTCATTATCATTATCATTATTGTTGTTACCGTTATTATCACTATCATTTTTATTGTTAATATTATAATCATCTTTACTATCATTAAGATCATTGTTTGTATATCATCATCACTATCATTGCTATTGTTATCAATAATCATATTAGTATCATCATCATAATT
>BOPN01000630.1:317887-322887 GCA_017312705.2 Penaeus japonicus
ACAAGTAAACAGATACAAATCAAAGGAAAGGGACGATACAAAAAATAATACCAGAACACCAACCGAACACCCTCCAGACAAGCGGTTCTCGAGATTTTAAATACCATGCCACTTCTGATAAGCAGTCCTTCCCTGTCCACCTCCCCTCCTCCCCTCCCCTTTTGAGAGAGGAAAAAGGAAAATAGTTGTTGTTTTTTGTCTTTATCATCCATGAATGATGGATAATCAATATTGTCAACCCAGCTGCTATGAGGATTACAAATCATTACAAAACTTCCACCCCTCCAAGCCCTCCCACCTCCCACATCTCGCCCCCCCTCCCCCTCCCTTGGAAAATAACTCACGCCCCCCCTCCTCCCCCTCCCCCAACACCCCCCTCCCCCCACCCTCGGTGACAAACCAAAACACCAGACTAACACAACGCAACACAACGCAACACAACACAACACAACACAACGCAACACAACGCAACACAACGCAACCAAACACTTACTAAGCACAGTCATAACGGCCGTAGAAGACTCCGTTCTGAAGCTCGGATGCTCAGCTACGATCTCGCAACGATACGTCCCGGAGGCTGAGATGCTGAGGCGTGACAGAGATAAGGTCACTTGCTTTTCATTCAGAGATTGTTCCTGAAAGAGGGAGAAGAAAGGGGGGGGGGGGGTGATTTCGGTGGTTGTTAATGGGAATTGTGTTTAGATGGGTTCATTGTGGATTTTTTTTTTTCTCGTTGAATTGGGTGTCTTTTTATGGATGTTATTACATGGTCTTCCTTATATAGGTGTGTTGGTGAGATATATATATATTTTTTTTTTAATCGAGGGTTATAATGTTCTCGTCGTTTCTTTTTCTCTTTATTTTCGTTCTTTCTCTATCTCTCTCTCATTTTCTCTCACTCTCTCTATACACAGAAAATGTGCATATATATATCATATACATATATATATATATATATATATATATATATATATATATATATATATATATATATATATATATCTGTATCTCTCTCTCTCTCTCTCTCTCTCTCTCTCTCTCTCTCTCTATCTCTCTCTCTCTCTCTCTCTCTCTCTATATATATATATATATATATATATATATATATATATATATATATATATATATATATATATATGTGCCTCCACCTCTTACAACGGACATCCAAGCATTCAAACTACTGTTGACTTTTGTCACGCACTCCCGCCACCCATGGGGAGTATGCAGCACTAAACTCTTTGTTTGTATTTTCTCTTAATCCTCTTGGAGGTTTTTACATGTATTATCTTTTGCATGTGTTATTATTTTTGTTTCCAATTAATTTGATGTATTCATATAATCGATATCAACGTGCATAGTTTTGTTTTTTTTACATTTGAATTTTGTATATGCAGATCCTGATGATGGACACAGCTGTTGATGTCCGAGGGCTTGGCGAATGAACATCCGCATGATGTTTACTGTTGTCTGATTATCTTTTTCATGTAAGAAGCTGATTCCCTCGCGGAACTTCTGTTGTGTGTGTATATATATATATTCATATATATATATATATATATATATATATATATATATATATATATATATATATATATATATATATACATATATATATATATATATATATATATATATATATATATATATATATATATATATATATGTATATGTATATATATGTATATATATGTATGTATATATGTATACATATATATATATATATATATATATATATATATATATATATATATATATATATATATGTATGTAGGTATATATATATATATATATAATATATATATATATATATATATATATATATATATATATATATATATATATATATATATATGTATGTATGTATGTATGTATGTATATAAGCGTCTGCGTGCATATATATATATATATATATATATATATATATATATATATATATATATATATATATATATATGTGTGTGTGTGTGTGTGTGTGTGTGTGTGTGTGTGTATAAGCGTGTGTTGATAAAAAAAAAATAACTATAACACAAAAACTGGAGACATACCATGACTATCTTTTCTTCTATCACAAGATCTTTATCGTCAACGACTCTCCTTTATATAATAGGAATTCTGGGAGAAAAAGGACCGAGGGCATAGGACTACGGATTGAAGAACTAAATCCCAGAGGACTGATGACTGATGACTGCGGAGAAGACTAAGTGCTGAAGGCTGGATGACTGGGCCGAATGTTTAAATACATTGTGGAAGAACAAATAAATTTTCAGCACATGGTTGTCGTGCTAAAAATAAACTTTCTGTGGTCGATAGTTTTGTAAAAAAATTGAGCAATTACAAATTTTTCTGTGGAGACTTTCTCCACTTCTCCCTTCTCATTCTCTTTCGTTTGTTTTTTTTCTCTTAACTTTCTTCCTGTTTTTCTGTTTTTTGTCTGTTTATTGGTATTTTAACCATTTTCTCTGTTCTTACGCATATTCACTCGCGACCCATTCCATTTATCATTTGCCTCCCCCCCCCCTTTATCAACCTCCTTACCTCATGCCATCCCACCACCCCCACTTCCATTCCCCCCCTCCTTCCATCTTCTTTCCCTTTTACCTCTAACTCTTCTCCCATCTCTCCTCCTTCCCACCCCCTCCTTTAACTCCTCCTCCCTCACCTCCCCTTCCGTCACTGAAGACAGCTTTCGCTCTCCCCCGACCCCTCTCTCTCCCCCACTCCTTCCTCATCCTTTCTATTCCTCCCTATCCCCCTTCCCTCACTCCCACTCTTTTTCAATGATGCCTCTGATGGCACTCGCAATCTGTGCTATTAATCTCACCGTATCTCACATGTAAATGATCTTATATTGTCTACCTTTGTGTAAGCTGTCTGTCTCTCTCTCTCTCTCTATCGTTCTTTCTCTCTCTCTCTCTCTCTCTCTCTCTCTCTCTCTCTCTCTCTCTCTCTCTCTCTCTCTCTCTCTCTCTCTCTCGCTCGCTCCTCTCTCTCTCTGTCTCTCTCACTCTTCTCATCTCTAAGAAAACTCTCTCTCTTTCTCTCTCTCTTTTACTCCCTCTCTCTCTCTCTCTCTCTCTCTCTCTCTCTCTTGGGCGTAGTTGGGGGGGGGGTAAAAAAAAAAAATCTCTAATCATATTTGGAATTCTCTTGACTGTTGGACACGAGAGTCGCCTAAACAGAATTATTTGCTCGAAGAAAATGACGTATTTTTTAAATCTTTTTAATTCTGGAGGAATTTTTAATTCTCTGGTTGAAGATCTGAAGGGGAAGGAAGGTGTGTGTGTGTGTGAGGTGAGGGGGGGGGGGGGGCGTGGATTCAAGGACCAATTAATTAACGAAGGAGGCTGGTGGTAAAAAAGGTTAAGAATGATTGAATTTTGTGACTGACTGAAGGTCTAAGACTAACCCCAGTATTACTTGTCATTATGTCATTTCTGGCTATCGTTTAAGTGTGGAAGGTATTGTTATAGACATTTCATTCGTCTAAGAGTTAATGTATATATATATACACACACACACACGCACATACGCACACGCATACACACACACACACACACACACACACACACACACACACGCACACACACACACACACATATATATAGAGAGAGAAAGAAGCAAACAGACCCTCAAACAATGAAAAAATCTACATACAAGACCAAGAAATAAAATCAATATATTTGTTTATTTCCGAAATAACACAGACCCGTTACACTCCGCTTCCAGAAGGCCAGTTATCAGGCCAGTGATAGATGGTGAAGTTAGTTGACAACGGCAGCCTCGAGTCGACTGAGCAACATGATATATGGGATGTTGTTGACCCTTGTCTGTGCCCCTTGGGAGGTCAGGTCAAGGAAGACCACACTTTGTATATTTATCAAGACTGATTTCAGTATATCTACTTGGCATTCTATGTCATATTTCTGTGTATAAGTGTCAAAGTGAATGGGAATATGCTCCATAAATAGTGTTATATCTCTAAAATAGAAAACTTACGGAATAAAATGTCGTAAAACAATGATAAATAACAACATGTATACTGGTGTAGTAACAACATATATCCTGGTGTGGTAATAGCATATATCCTAGTTCAATAAGATCACATACCTTAAAACAAGAGCAGCATATTCCCAAGATGTTTAGCAGGATTTTATCAGCATGAATAATAGCATATTTTTTTTAGTTCACCAGAGCATATTTCTTTGAAACAATAAATAATACTATATATATAAAACAAATATTAACATATCTAAAAAAAATGACAGATCAGCTCAATAAATACATATCTCTAAAATGAATAGCGGCATTTTCCTAAGAATATGCTGAATTTGCTATTTTCTAGATTGATAGGCTGATAATTTCTTTATGACAAGTATGTCACACTTGTCAGAGTTGACTACAGACACCATAAACATATTTATAAACAAAACTATACGCATATACCCATCATAACTATCAATATGACTCTGAAATAAAGAACAACATATTTACACAATCAACAAATCCTTCAAGATCCAAACTACTGTATGGTGAGACTACACAATACACAATGGATATAAATGCGTACACATACCTTATAGTGTACATCTAGCATAAATCTAGCCTTGTTACTGAACATATTCCCCCTCTACATCCATCGTTCCGTGCTAATTAACTTAGACAGAGATATAAATACAATTTACTGCATCAATTAAGGTGGATGGGAGGGGAAGAGGGGTGAAAGGGTGAGAGGGGGGAGGGAAAGAGGATAACGGTACAGAGGGGGGTGGGTGGAGAGGGAGTAAGGAAAGGGACGAGGGCGAGGGGAGGGGCTAAGGGTAAGTGGGGGGAGGGAGGATAAGGGAGCGATCGAGGATGTAAGGAAAAGGACTAGGGCGAGGGGAGAGGTTGGGGGATGAGGGTGAAGGGAGGGGCTAAGGGTGATGGGAGGAGCTAAGAGAGTGATCGAGGGTGTAAAGGAAGGGACTAGGTCGAGGGGAGGGGCTGAAGGACGAGGTTGA
>BOPN01000630.1:357887-365387 GCA_017312705.2 Penaeus japonicus
TATTCCCAGAATCCTGCGAAATGTCCTTCATGGAAAAGCTAGAGTGGGTAATGCAACTTGGAAAAAGAACATAGCCATTTTGAGCCGCTGCCAAAGGCAGCGAAGGGAAGACCGTGTCATACGGTAAAGAATGAAGAAGCGTAGCAGTTCCTGACATCTCAGGGATATAAGGGGGCAGTGCTGTTTGTCCCACATAAAGGGGTAAAAATGACGAAGGTCATTATATTTCAGTACCCCTTAGAATTAGACCCAGACTTCCTCCTCTGCGACGAGAGGATTTTTTGGGTGAAAAGGCACGCGTCACGAGGCGAGGAGCGATGCCAGCTGGTTGCCCTCATGAAAGGAGAAGTCCCGGAGAAGGGCTTCATATCTGGGGCGGGGTACAGGAGGGTGGCGCCGTATGTGGAGCCGCCAGTCCTGTTCCTCAAGTGTAGCAGATGGGGACACGAGTCGTGGACCTGTCAGCAGGACGCCAGATGCAGAATCTGCGGCAGGAAGCATGACTCCAGGATCTGCAGAGCAGAAATAGACAAAGGAGAGAGGGTGAAACCTTGCTGCTGCAAATGCGAATTTTCAAGGCACAATGCTGGGGCTCTATCATGCAAGGCGGGGCCAAGGGTGGAACCTAATTCCTCGGCTTCCCATAAAGAAACTGAGGAAAAGACAAGAAGATTGACCACCAGACGACCTGAGCAGGAGAGTATTCCTATACCGTCCCCAATGCTTGGTTGCAACGCCCACCGCGAGGACTGAAACTCCAGGGAAAAGACGGGGATGCCATGAACGAACAAACCAACAGCCAGACGAGAGAGGATATTGCAACCCAGGAAACGACGAGGGACAGTGATGCCGATTCTACGGTAAAAGATATATCTGCAATTGCTGGAATGTTGCATACATTAGTGCAGAGGATGGATGCAATTGTAAAAAAAGCTTGCGATAGTGATGGATAGTGGTGTAGCAGACAACAAAAAGGCAGTGGAGGCTGAGGAAGAAACTCCCGCGCAAGAAACCTCAATGAAAAATAACAATGATCTGGTGGTTAAGCAAAATTACGATTAAGGGCAAAGAAAGAAAATTAATACCGAGTGTAGCAGAGGGAACAACATCAGGGACATTCAGGTCATTGTTACTCAAGTGCAAAGACGCTGAAAAGGATAAGCTTCTGAGAAAATGGGAGTTAATGCAGTGGGCAAACATCCAGGAACTGTTTGTCAAATATAAGGAAACCATAAAGGTCTGATGGAGTGTGGAAGTATTAAGATAACGTCGTGGAATGTGAGTAGTTTACTTACTAGAGTAACAGACGTCCACTATTTCGTGTTGAAAAATGACATAGACGTAATTTGTCTCCAGGAAACTAGGGAGATAAAAGGTGACACTCTTAAACTCAATGGTTATAGAGCATATCATCTTAATTCCGGAGACAGAACACACTGGGCACTGCGTTGGGTAAGAACCAAGCTCAGATCGAGTCAACACACGTTGGCACATTCTCTCACGAGTCAGCACACGCTGGCACAGGCGGGCTCGCGTCACTGCATACAAGCCCGGCGTAGCATCTTCTCCGGAAATCTGGCTTATCCTTATCCTTAGAACACGGGGAGTGTCTACTTACGTATAAAGTGCAATACCTTCTGAACTGCTAGAGATACCGCGTAGAAGTAAAGGCATTGAAAGTGTATGTGTGAAGCTGTATTTACAAGAAGGGGAAGTGTATATTGCAAATTTATACATCTCTGGGAGATGCTTTGATCTCAGATACCTACCAGATTGCATGTACTCTGACTCGACTCTGATAGTGGGTGACTTTAATGCTAGGCACCCACAATTAGAGGAGATGGGCAAAATCAATGATAACGGTATCAGATTTTACCAATTTCTCAAAGATAGGCCTGAGGCATGCTTGCTGGGTAGTAAAGAGGCAACACACATCAAGGGTGGACGACTTGATTACGCCTGTCTGCTTGGCGGTCAGGGGATTCAAGGAGAATGTGAAGTTGTAAGTAAACTTCTTAGTGATCATTTCGCTTTGTATATTAAGTTAGTTTTAGGTAAAACACAAGTTAAATTCAAAAGAAAAAGGTTTGCCTTACACACAAGCGACAGAGAAATGTTTATTTACAATATAGAGGGCTGGTACAGATATTATACACCCCTAAGTTTAGATAGGTTCAGCGAGGATTTGTTAAGTGCGATAGAAAGATGTTTACCTACAAAGGCTAAGTCACACAGAAAGGAGAAGAAACACGGAGCACGGAAAAACAGATACTGCAGTGATAAGACACTTAAAGGGTGGACACAAATGTTAAGGATGGCACACAGGGAGTGGACTAAGAGAGGCAGGCGGGAAGAAGATAAGGATATAAATATTATCATATCAAAGATATGTGGGGAGAATAGAAGGGAAGTAAGAGAAAAGTATTGGTCAGAGTCCGCGCAAAATATTGAGGAAAGTAAAAGTCTCAAAGACATATGGTATCATGTAAACAAGGTAAGGAGAAAAACAAATAATCTCATAGGTCACCCACACCCAGAGGAGGCAAACAAATATATTGAGAAATGGGCAAAAGCATCTTCTCTGGTTTCATTACCACAAAGCACTCGTGATGCTTTGTTTGCATGGGAAGCCGAAAGAAAGGGACAGATTGTTTCATCCGTAAACATCACTGCAGTATCTTGTCAGCCTATAACTACACAAAGAGGGAAAAACACTTCACCAAGGGAAGATGGAGTGACATATGATATTCTCAACTTATTAGCAAGCATAACGAACAGCCCTCTAATTGACCTATTTAACATGAGCTACGCGGAGGGTAGATTACCGAAGTCCTGGAAGAAAGCTATTATAATACCTATTCCAAAATCAGTTGGGGGTTACAGACCTGTATCTCTGACTTCCTGTACATGTAAAAGGATGGAGCGAATATTATTAAATCGACTAATGTACATGTAGCATAAAGGACGACCGTAGTCCCCAGGGGGACCCACCTACCAATAAGGGTGCCTTCAGGGCCAAGGTCCCTCCCTACGAAGGTCAGTGGGCATCTGTAGGGTAAACCCACCCCCTGAAGTCAAATTCCCACTTATGAGGAGGATCCCAGGGGAATCTGACCCTGTGGGATATCCCAGCAGGATCTTCCGTGATATTTCAATGTAAAGTTTAATATGAATAAGTTAATAGATAAATAAAAACCCTATTGAAAGTTTAAAAGAGAAAGAACAAGATAGGCTAGCATAAGAACAGTGCAAGATTCAGTGAGAGGAAAAGATGAAAGGGGAAATTGTAGTAGAAGGTAGAAAAGGGAGTATAAAGTTAAGTAGAAGATCCACGAGGCTGCATATAATATGTGATGATATATATATATGTATAATTATCCACAGTCCAGCTTCTGTCTTGAATAAACACTGCCAGTATAGCTCAATACTTAGCTTTGCTCTCTTTATGCAGGTTTCTAAGCTGGTGCTGCCGGCCTCGTGATAATGTCCTTTCTTAAAAATGGTTGCCAGAGGATGAGGAAAAAGAAACGCCCCGAAGTACAGTATAACAGCGAATGTGTATTTTTAAGCCCGTACAAGAAGGCCGCGGGAGGCCGTGACGTCACACGTATGACGCACACGAAATCATAAAATACATAATAAATAGGTTTAAAACAGTAAAAACATGATACATTAAACAATTAAAATGAAATACAGAATTAATACAAACAAATAAAACAAAATAAGAATGTTCCCTCTACAATTGGAATTTACGAATGAAACGCTAAAAACAAAACTGACTGACAGTCAGCAAGCGCACGTAGGCCTATTTGTACATTTCAATTGGGGGAGGGGAGCAAATCGACAGTAGGCACTCCCTTGGTCATGCATGCATCCATGCACGCAAACACACGCACACAGACACAGATTTCGCATTCATACATGCAGGCTCGCAAATGCATGACACTCATAACACAGATACACGCGCACACATGCGCGGACGCGCGCGCACTATCCAAGGAAGGGAGGGGGGGGGGCAGTATGTTACGCTACATACATGATTAAAGAAAAACTGTCTTGTAATTTGTACGGTTTTATGAAGAGAAAGGGAACATCAGGCTGTGTAATTCAGTGCTTATCCAATGATGCAGAAAAGTGTAGAGTTTTTGTAGATTTACAGGGAGCTTTTGATAAAGCTAATGGGGAAGTGATTCTATATGAATTGACAAGATTAGGTGTAACAGGAAAATTGTTGAGATGGATTGGTGACTATCTGAAAGATAGGAAAGCTTGCGTATGGTTTCAAGGCTGTTTTTCAGAAGAGAAAAGTTTTGAGCTAGGTACTCCACAGGGGGGTGTTTTAAGCCCAATGCTCTTTAATGTACTAATGAACAGAATAGCTTCATATATGCAGATGATATATTGACACAAAGGACCACTCAACGCCGTTTACAAACAGCGCTGGACAGATTTACTAGTCTTGCTCAAACATTGGGACTGGTCATGAGTGAAGAAAAGACGAAGTTTCAGAGTAAACAAAGAGGCAACGTGCCGCTTACCCTAAACAACAGAACAGTGGAGATGGTGATAACATATAAATATCTGGGTATGTACATTGGCTTCACTGCTTCAAGCAAGGATGCTGAAGTAAATCACGTACTAACACAGTACAAGGCTCGACTGCGACCGCTCAGGGCACTTGCTTGTCGAGGGATAGGAGCCGGGGTGCCTCTGCTGAGGCTAGTCTACATTAGTACAGTAAGAGCTCTGGTGGATTATGCAGCACCAGCACTTTCTATAGCTTGTCAGGGGAGGCTCCGAAGGCTTGAAACCATGCAGAATGAAGCTATGCGTATTATCCTCGGGTGTCAAAAGAATGCTAGGATAGACATAATGAGAACAGAGACAGGATTGCAAAGTATTGCACAGAGAGTAAGCGAGATTAATGTCATAGCAGCCGTCAGGCTCATGAGAGGGAATAGTGGAAAGAAATTAGTGAGAGATATGGTCAGCGGTTTTAATAACATCGGGACTTTCTATAGACAAGGCAAACGAGGATATATGAAGGAGCTGAAAAATGATATAGAATATTATGGCTTGCAGGACTTTCGTCATTCGTTTCAGGCATTCACCAAAGTGCCACTATGGGGAGACCAGGCGATTAATGTTGATGTCGATCCCCTCTGTATGAATAAGAGGCTATATGAACCAGGTCAACTTAAATCAAGATATGGTCATAAAATAAAGAGCCTAAAACACCTTGATATTGCTCATGTCTACTGCGATGGGTCAGTTTGATGACAGAGCAGGATGTGGGGTTATTATCAGACAGTTCACTGCAAGTGGCGTGGTCACCACAAGCAGTGGGATAAGACTGAGTAATCATATATCATCAACACATTTATGGGCAATATTGACGGCACTTAAAAAGATTGAAATTATTAATAAAGATACATTCTTTTTTGTGGATAGTAGGTTAGCGCTGGACTCTCTTAACAGCAGGGACCCTGTGTTTGAGCACATTGTTAACGAGTGCCCATTAATTGCTCATAAGCTGCGTGGCCAGGGACGTGTGATTACATTCGTCTGGATCCCATCGCATGCCGGTATCACCCTTAGTGAGGCTGTGGATGAGGTAGCGAAGAAGGTAGCTAAAAAATGTGAGGTGGACATTCAAAATGCCCGGACTCCTAAGCAGGCAAGGAGCAATATTAAACGGATACAGTTAGACTATGATGAGATTAAGAAAGGCGAGTCGATTGAGACGAGCGAAACCTTGCAACACTATATGCGTCTAGTGATGAACACAGACTTCACTTATGGGAGGGGCAAGAGCAAGTGGAAAGACTGTGTGCACATGAGAATTAGGTTAAGGTATAAATACTATTGGGAGTTAGGTGTCCCGACAGGTTAACAGGAGAAAGAATGCAGGATGTATAGGTCACCAAGGTCACACACCTTAGTACATTATATCTTACAGTGTCCCATGCTTCAGATTTACAGAAACTCAGAGATAGCTGGACTCCCCAAACAAGCTGTATGGATGTTTAAAAAATGCCAGGTAACACAAATTTTGAAGAAGTACAAATACTTTTGCATCGATCATAAAATTGTAGTTGGCAACTGTGTATATCCGATTGTGACTTCCCTTCTGCCGAGACTATGATAGCACGAGTAGGATTTTATTGAGATGTGTATGGATATCATTTATCATCCTATTTTTTGACTTTCTGATAAATTCTTTCCTCCAGGAACATATGTATGTTTTAGTAACATATATGTGCGTCACATTTTCAAGTATGTAATTATGTGACCTCAGGAGAGGACTTAGCATGCTGAGGGTGATAATCCATACTGTTATATCGTTCTCCTGATTTGTAAACATATAACTGTGTATACTTGTGATTGACCCGCCGTTTGTTCTGTTTATATTTAAACATGTTGACAAAGCTGTAAGAATCTGTAAAATATATGTAAGCCCAAAGAGGGACTAAGATTGGGGTGAGGATAACCTATGTTACCTCATCCTTTTGGGATGTATTTAGCCACTTGTCTTTGACTCATTAAAGTCAAAGTCTCTCTCTTTCTCTCTCTCTCTCTCTCTCTCTCTCTCTCTCTCTCTCTCTCTCTCTCTCTCTCTCTCTCTCTCTCTCTCTCTCTCTCTCTCTCTCCTTCTCCCTATCTCTTTCTCTTTCTCTTTCTCTCTCTCTTTCTCTTTATCTTTTCTTTCTCTTTCGTTCTCCCTCTCTCTCTCTTTCTCTCTCTTTCTCTCTCTCTATCTATCTTTCTCTCTCCATTTTAAGCACATGCAGTCGACATCAATTCTTCAAACTCTTCAAAAGCTCTTCAGTGTTCTTAATTCATTTTTTTTCGTTCTTCTTTTATTCTTGAACTCACAATTTCTTCTGTCCCTTCCTTCTGAACGGAAAAGATAACAAGAAACTGATAATGCAGTCTTTAAGTACATGTGACATGGATGCAATTGCACTGCCGTTGATAGCACGAAGGACACACAAGTCATTCTGTCAGCTATTTTCATACTTTTTCACTTAATACTTAATATGTGTGTGTGTGTGTGTGTGTGTGTGTGTGTGTGTGTGTGTGAGTGTGAGTGTGAGTGTGTATGTGTGTTTGTGTGTGTGTGTGTGTGTGTGTGTGTGTGTGTGTGTGTGTGTGTGTGTGTGTGTGTGTGTGTGTGTGTGTGTGTGTGTACAATAATAAAGTAGGTTTATTACTAGAAGCGTAAGTACTACCAAGAGAAAAGACAGATTGAGTAAATGCATTGTATAATGACTAGGAGAATAGGAAGGGGCTTAACCCATTAAAAGCTTTAATTAGCATAACTATATATTTTCTTTTTCAACGTAAAATAAAAAAAAGCTGTGCTTAAAACGACAATGTGTATCATTACTCAAGATTCACTTGGTATATTTTCCCGTGATGCGCACACTTTGTAAACACAAACAATATAAAGGCTGTAAAGAGATGAAATAAAAAACACCCACAATGATAAGGGAATAA
>BOPN01000630.1:377887-385387 GCA_017312705.2 Penaeus japonicus
TGTGACAGTAGTAATAGTAGTAGTAGTAGCAGTTGTGATAGTAATACTAGTAGTCGTAGCAGTAGTGATAGTAGCAGTAGCAGATGTAGCAGCTGTAGTAGTTGTAGCAGTAGTAGTAGTCGTAGCAGTAGTAGTAGTACTACTACTACTTGTTAAAGCTTGTTATTTTAGTCATTATCATTGTTATATTAGAAATCATTATTGTCATTATCCTTCTTATCACAATTCAAATGATTATAGTTATTGTCATCAGCCCTATACTTGCTATTATCATCATTCCTGATATCAATATTGCCATGATTATTTTATCATTATCATTATTTTATCATTATCATGACTGTTATTATTATCTTTAGTGAAATGATTATCATTATAGTTATAATCGTTACCATCTTTATTTTCGAAAATATTATTATCATTCTTACTATCCATGTGATCATCATCATTATCATCACCATTATAATAATATTTGTTGTTGTCATATTATCATCAATAGTAGTTAGTATAGCCATTATCACCAACATTACTATCATTATTGATATCCCTATTATCATTATTATCATCACTATCCTTTTTATTATCATTACTATCATTAGCTTTATCATCATTATCATATTTTTTATAATTATCATTATTAATATTATCATTAACATTATCGTTATATTTTTTATTATTGTCATTACTATTATCATCATTATCATCACTATTATCACTATTAAACCTTAATTGTTATTATTGCTGTTTTATCATTATTATTGTCATCATTATCGTTATTTCCATTATTAACATTATCATTACTTTTATCATTGTTATCATTATTATCGTCATTATTATTACTATCATTATAATCATTGTTATCATTATCATTATTGTTATAACTATCATTGTCATTTCTATCATCATCACTTTATCATTACTCTTCTCACTGTCATCATATTTATTTTTATCATGTTTATGGTTATCACTATTATCATTATTATTATTATTATTGTTATTATTATTATCATTAGCATTTTCACTTCTTTTTTCTGCTATCATTATCATCCTTAGTATTATCGTCACTGTTATTGTTGTCATTGTCATTATCATATTCAATATCATTAATATTTTTATTATCCTCATTATTATCATCATCTTTATTAAAATCATTTGTATAATTTTTATTGTTATTGTTATTATCATCTTTGCTATTATCATCATTTTTCCCTTTGTTACATTATATAACTATCATTATTCTAATTATCATTATTGATATTATTATCATTAATGTTATTATTACTATTATCACCATCCTCATTATCATTATCATCATGATTATCATCATTATTGATACTATTACCATTATCAATATTTTTATCATCATTATCTTAATTATTGTCATCTTTTATTATTATCAGCAATATTGTTATTATTAACACTATCATGAGTATCACCGTTATCATTGTTATTACCATTCTCTATATCCAAATCATTATCATTTTTTCAATTATTATTATCCTGACATATTATTATCATTATTGCTATTATGATCATCATTGTAATCGTGATTATTATCATTATTATCATCATTATCATTATCATTATTATCCTTGTCATTATCATCATCATTAGCATTAGCAGTTGTAGTAGTTGTTGCACTATTATCATCATTCTTATCATCATTTTCATCAATTTCCTTAATCATGTTGTTATTAAGATTATAATTACTTTCGTTGTTATTATCGATATCATTATTGCTATTGCAACGATCACTACAACTATTGCTGTCATTGTTATTGTTATCATTATTGCTGTAATATATTTCTCATCATCATCACCATTTTTATGACCAATACTTTTTATTACAATTATTATTATCACCATCTTTATCATCTCGTTATCATTGTCATTATTATTATCATTATCGCCAATGTTATTATCATTATAATCATTACTTTTATTATTTCCATCATCATCATTATTGCTATTAACATCATTACAACATAATTTACATTTTATATGTATAGATATGTGTGTGTGTGTATATATATATATATATATATATATATATATATGTGTGTGTGTGTGTGTGTGTGTGTGTGTGTGTGTGTGTGTGTGTGCGTGTGAGTGTGTGTGTGTGTGTGTGTGTGTATATATATACATGAAAGGACCGAAATAAGCTCATACAGAAGCCTCTTGTTAATCTAATTAACATTAAGAATAGGGCGACGGAATTCAGTATTAACATCCGTATATATATATATCAATAGTAATCAGCATGAAATATTAGTTGTAATATATCCACAGCATTATGATAATTTATATTATTGATATGGTTATAGATAGACAGATAGACAGATACACTTGTAAATATATAGATAGATGGGTAAATAAGTAGATAGATAAGACAGACAGATAGATAAATGGACAAGCAGATAGATAGGTCAACAGAACGTCAGACAGATTGATAGATAGATAGACAGACAGAGAATATTTGGAAATATGTATCTTTATATATATATATATATATATATATATATATGTGTGTGTGTGTGTGTGTGTGTGTGTGTGTGTGTGCATATATATATATATATATATATATATATATATATATATATATATATATATATATATATTATTATTATTATTATTACATATGGACAAAGTTATTGGACAAATATATATATATATATATATATATATATATATATATATATATATATATATATATATATGTATATATATATATATATATATATATATATATATATATATATATATATATATATATATATATATATAAAGAGATAAATTGATAGATAGATAAAGATGAATAAACAGATATATACATACATACGTACATACATACTTAGAAAGATAGATAGATAGATAGACAGACAGAATACTGACAAACAAAGACCACATTCTTTCTCACCCGCAACGGGATCACATATCTCCTTCCCCCCCTTCCCCAATCCATTACCCTACCCCCACCCCCCTTTCCCACTCCTATTCCCCTCTCTTCCTCTTCCCCTTCCCCTCCTTTCTACTCTCTCCCTTTTCTCTTTCCCTTCCCTTCTCTTTCCCTCTCTCCCTACTCCCCCTCTTCTTCCATCTTCTTCCGTCTCCTTCCCTCTCTCCCTTCCCCCCTTCCCCTTCCTTCTCCTTCCCTCTCTCCCTGCTCCCCTTCCCCTTCCTTCTCCTTCCCTCTCTCCCTGCTCCCCTTCCCCTTCCTTCTCCTTCCCCCTCTCCCTGCTCCCCTTCCCCTTCCTTCTCCTTCCCCCTCTCCCTGCTCCCCTTCCCCTTCCTTCTCCTTCCCCCTCTCCCTGCTCCCCTTCCCCTTCCTTCTCCTTCCCTCCCTCACCCTCTCCCTCTTCCCCTTCCCCTTCCCCTCCTTACTTATCCCCCCTCCTTACTTATCCCCCCTCCTTACTTATCCCCCCTCCTTCCCCACCCTTACTCCCCTCCCCTCCCTTCTCCTTCCCTCTCTCCCTCCACCCCCTCCACCCCTTTCTTGCCCCCACCCCCTCCTACCAACAGCATCTCCTCTTGTTTTCACGTCTTTCACCTCTCGCCACAGGCAGCATCAGGATCATAATGGACGTCTCACAAAAGCTCATAAAAAAGAAAGAAAGAAAGAAAGAAAGAAGTGAGGTCTTTGGCGTTGACTGATGTCCAGATGATGTGTGTTTGATTTTTTTTTCTTTTTTTTTCTAAAGTTCTTTTTTTTTAAGCTCTAGAACTGGTTGTTAGTGTTAGTGTTGTTATTAATGATACCGTCATCATTATCATCTTCATCATCATCGTCCTCCTCTTCCTCCTTCTCCTCATTATCATCATTATCATTATCATTATCATTATCATCATCACCATTGCCCTCACCATCACCATCATCATCATCATTATTGTTGTTGTAATTTACTATCATCATTACATCATTATAATCATGATAATCACCACCATGCTGTAGTTATATTTCCATCATTATTTCACTCATATTTTTATTAATATCTTATTACCAGTTTTATGATAAATCAATGCCATCACCATCATCATAATCACTCTCATACCCATCATCATCATCATCATCATCATTATCCTCATCACTGTTACCAATGCCATACTAAAACCCTATCGTTACCATTATCATTATTTATTCTCGCTTTCTTTACACTCATTTTTTTTCTCTCCATATCCGTTCATAATTAGTTCGCCTTAATTAGTAAGCCTCCGTTCCTTTTTGTTCATAATTGTTATCATTGTTCCTCGCGTTCTCATTTCCACTGTGGGAAAAAAAGGTAAACGACAGTGAAGGATGTTTACTGATAAACGAAACAGCATCCTGTATCCTGTCAACGTTTTAGAACGTTCTTTATTATTATGAATGTTATTATTATAATTGTTACTATTATCATCACTTTTATTTGCATTGTTATTGTTATTGTGTTATTATTAGTCGTGCTTTTGTTATTACCATTCGCACCTTTGTTATTATTATCATTGTTGTTATCATCATGTTCATTAGTGGTGTTATTATTATCCTTATCATCTATTTATCTTCCAGTGAATTTATTTATCTATTTCTGTTACCGTCTTGCTCATAAGAGAAGAAGTCTCGTTATAATTGAAATGTGTAAAAAAAATAATAATAATGAAAATAAAAAAAGCCTTTTATACTAATTATGTGGTCCCAAGTCTGACTTTGGGTTTATGTATTTGATAGGAGAATCTGTTCCACAATCATGAGTCTAACTGATAACTCTCATTATCTAACTCATCAAAGTTCCTCTATTATACGGACACATACCTCACATAACATCAATATCCGACCTCGACTACTCACTCGTCCCATATAAGCTGGTACTTCTACACTAGAATACGCTAGAGGACAGGAACACACATGGTCCAAAGGCGCATTTCCTTCAGTAACTCAACCAGACTTCGCCCTTATCAGATTGCAAACACTTGAGACGAGAGGATAAACTCGCCCAGCTTTTAACGATAAACACGTTTTGGTTCTTTACACTATTCTCTCTCCTTTTTCTAAAAATACTGATATTTATTTTGGTTGGTTTGCCTTTCAGATATTTTCTGTCGGTTTCGTGGATATAAAGAAGAGGATTCACTGGCTGATGAAATGCCTTTTGTGTGTTATTCTGTTTGTTTTTCGTTTTTTTCGTGGTATTTCGATCTTTAGAATTTTTTATCAGGGAACGAATGATTATTTGTGGATTAACCATGATGAGTATTTGCTTTTTATCGTTGGAAAAAAATAACAATAATGGTGGTGGAGATGGTGGTTATATAAAAAATGATGATGATAGTCACAATAAGAATAGTAATGATACCTATGTAATGAAAATTATAAGTATGATAGTGATGGTAATGATAATGATGATGTTAATGATAATGATATGATAATAGTTATCAAAATGATTGTGAAAATAAAAATTATATATACTAGTAATGGTAAGGATAATAATATGATAATAGTAACAATGAATATGATGATGATATTGATGATACTAACAATGAAAATGATAATGATAACAATAAGAATAATGATAATGGTGATAATAATTATGATGATGATAATAATACTGATAATATTAACATTATGATAATAGCAATGGTGAAGTGATAATAACAACAATCCTCTTATGATTTAATTCTAATGACGATAACAAATTAAACAAAAAGAAAATTCTTATAATTTTATATATAGCGGTATATCATTTAGCATATATGGATATGAACCCTGTGACACTTTTATCATTATTTGTGTGTACACTGGTGTGTGTGTGTGTGTGTGTGTGTGTGTGTGTGCATGATTTGATATTGCTTTTCATCCAGGCTGCGTGTGTGTCTGAACAGATATAAATCTTCTATGAATATGTTGTTGTTGTTGTTTTTTTATAAATTTATGCCAAAGTTCACAGAAATTAGATATGCAAGTGTGTAGTTGGCGACGCAGGTGTGAATTCAGCTTTCCGACCGACACCTGTGCTCAAGCGATATACATCAGTGTCTTGTATGTGTGTGTTTGTGTGTGTGTGTGTGTTTGTATGTGTGTTTGCGTGTGTGTGTGCGTATGTGTGTGTTTGTGTGTGTGTGTGTGTGTTTGTGTGTGTGTTTGTGTTTGTGTGTGTGTGTGTGTGTGTTTGTGTGTGTATGTGTGTTTGTGTGTGTATGTGTGTTTGTGTGTGTGTGTGTGTGTGTGTTTACATGTATCCATAGCATATAAAAGGATAAATAAATATATGAATGATAAATATATACATATCGCTCCTCAGTAAACACACACCTGAAATCTCGCAATATCCACATAGCATGCAACTTCGTATCACAGGGTATCTGTTCTTTACGTCTGTAATAATAGTTTAATTGTGGCTAAGGGGGGAGGAGGGGTGGAGGGGTGGAGGGGTGGAGGGCGGGGGGTTTAGACGTTGTTTATGTGTGTATGTGTGTGTGAGCGATAGGGTTGATTGAGGGAATGAGATGAAGGAAGAGAGACGGGTGGGGGGGGGGGGATAGGTGAGAAAGGAAGTGAGAGGGAGAAGGAGAGGCAAGAGAAGGAAGGAAGGGGGAAATGGATTGATGGATAGAGAGGGTGAGACAGAGAGAGAAGGGGGGAAGGAAGGGAGAGAGAGAGGGAGATAGAGAGAGAGGGGGGGAGACAGATACAGAGAGAGAGTTAGGGGGGAGAAAGAGAGACAGAGATAGAGAGGAAGGGAAAAGAGAGAAAGAGAGAGAGATGGGGGGGGGGGGTAGAAAAAGAAAAAGAAAGAGAGAGAGAGAAAGCGAATGAAAGAAAGGAAGAGAGAATAACTCGCATACTTGAGTACTATAACATTTTTCCTCCCAGACATCCTTGAAAAGTCATCACAAGACCCTAAGGTCTTCAAGTACGTAGGTCGTCCGAGAGGTGATGACGTCACCCGGTCCCCGCTAGAAGGTAATGACTTGTTGACGTCACTCGCGCCCATTCAATTCGTCCTTTCCTTTTTAAATCTGAACCTATGCGGAGATCCGGATTGAAGTCAGCTGACGTCCCTTGCACATCGTCACAATAGTACCCGTATCTCATATATCAGATGACTTCAAGGGGCATGTATACCTTAGACAGTTTGTAATAGTGTAAAGAGGATTTCATACGAATTTTCCGGTCTTCAAGTATGCCGTTCAGCGCTATTCTATAAGACCGGATTTCCCTCAATTTCGAAAGTTATAGTTATGGTGTTGTGACCTCCTTTCCTTAGTTATGTGCTTTTGTTATTTCTTAGGTTGTGTGTGTGTTTGTGTGTGGGTGTGTGGGTGTTTGTGTGTGTGTGTATGAGTGTGTGTGTGTGTGTGTGCATTCTGTGGTTTACGTTTTTGTTTCCCCTCGTCGACCCAGGCCAAGAAAGTACCTTTTCTATAAATTGACCAGAGCCCATCGTTGTGTTCCCACGTCGTTTTATACCATTCTCAGTGTCTTTCATATACAAACTATGTTTTGTCTGTATTCAAAATGAGGCTCGC
>BOPN01000630.1:390387-395387 GCA_017312705.2 Penaeus japonicus
AAAACAAAAAACAGAGCAAAACAAAACAAAAAATTACTCCGAAATCAATTTCTTTATTCCCGGTTCATCAAGATCGAGACACTGTGTTCCTTCGTCGAACCAGCTGCCAATATCATGAGTTTTCGGGTCGTTGTCAGCGTGAAGCCTTTCGCACAAGTCACAGAAGGCTTGTGCTTTGAGGTCATGTTGGGTCAGCTGGCGGTAGTAGGGTTTCCATCTGTGAGGAGAGAATGAGCTGGCTGAGGGTAGGATGAGGATAAGGGGTGGGGTGGGGGGGGTAAAGGGGTTCGTAGAAAAAAGTAATGAGTGGATTTATTTATTGAGTGAGTGTATGTTTATGTTTGTGTTTGTGAGAGGGAGTTGTGTCTGTGTGTGTGTGTGTGTGTTTGTGTGTGTGCTTTGTGTATACGTGCGTGAGCGTCTGTGTGTAAGTACAATACTCTAAGAACAACTTTCTCTCTCTCTCTCTCCTCTCTCTCTCTCACCATCCTTCCCTCTCTCTCTCCCTCCTATCCCTCACACAACCCCACCTTTCACACCCTCTCCAACCCCTCCTACCCCCCATACCCCCACCTACCACACCCTCTCCAACGCCCTCTCCTCACCCCCCTTCCCCCCACAACCCCACACCCTCTCCAACCCCCTCTACCCCCACAACCCCCCAACCCTCCCTAAGCCCCCCCCCCCCACCTTCCACCCCACCCCAACAACCACCCCAAAACCTCAAAATACCAACAGGAAATATTCATTATAAGCCGTGTCATTCTTGTCGAGGTAGAGGAGGTACTCGGCCAACTCCTTCGCCGTGGAGAAGGCGCGGGCGTCGATGAAGGCGTGAGGGGGGGCAAAGTGGGCGTAGTTTGCATAGCCGTAGACGACGGGTACAACGTCTAGTCTGGGAGAGAGAGAAGAGGCTGATTGATGGTTGATGGTTGGTGGGTGGTGGGTGGTGGGTGGTGGGTGGTGGGTGGTGGGTGATGATTTGTGATTTATGGTTGGTGGTTGATGGTTGAGGATTGGTGATTGATAGTTGATGATTGATGGCTAATGATGATACTGATTAATGAGGATAGCGAAATCGTAGGCATAGTAATGATATTAATATTGATAATAATGATACAAAAGAGTCATCCCAATAATGATAATAAAAGTAATGTTATTGATAATAGTAATAATGATGATAACAATAACAGTACTAATAACAAGGAAGATAATAATGATGACGCTAATAGTAATTATATCAATAACATCAACAACAATAATAATGATAATGATAGTAATACTTAAGATAACAACAATAACTATATGAATGATGAAAATTATGATGATAACAATAATGATAGAAATGGTAATACTAATGGTAATAATGATGGCGATGATGAAAATGATCATGATAACAATAATAACAACAATAAAGAAGACGATAATAATACTGATAACAATGATAATATTTTTTTTACTACTGATACTGTTACTACCGCTAATGATGATGTCAATAAAAAGCTGTGATCATATTAAGATGTTTATGTTTATATCCATTTATTAAGCGATATCGTAACAGTGAAGAAGAGATAGATACTGACATATGTATGGATAGATAGATACTGACATATGTGGGAATAGATAGATAGATAGATATAGATACAGACAGATAGAAAGAGAGAGAGAGATAGAGAGAGAGAGAGATAGAGAACCAGAGACAGAGAGACGTAGAGACATAGAGAACCATACAGAAAAAAACAAACAAACAGCGAGAAACAAAAAAAGAGAAAAAAAGACAAAACCAAACACAAAAAAGACACGAAACCACAAAAGAAAACTACAAAAAAAACACCCACTGCAAAGGCGTGTAAAATTTCTCCGTGACGTAGTCCCGACAGAGCGAATTCTCGAAGGAAAGATAAAACTTGTAGGTGGTATTGAGAAGGGCGTGACACTCCCGCCAGTTCGTCGGCGCACAGCGGAAGGAACCGCACTTCCCGTACACGTCTATCGTTATCCACTTTTGCAGGGACGTCACTAACCTGTGGTGGGTTGGATAAGGTAAATTAGAGAGGTTAATTTTTTTTCTTTTTTCTTTATATATATATATATATATATATATATATATATATATATATATATATATATATATGTGTGTGTGTGTGTGTATTTATTTCTTTTTCTTTCTTTTTTTTTGGGGGGGGAAGATTTATCTTAATTCTCTCCGATTTTTGGATTTTTAGAAATGTGAATTTTTCTTGGGTATAAATTTGATACAATGGACATTTACTTTTCTCATTGTTATTAGTTGGAAAGATTTCTTGCATTTATGTCTATATAAAATACACTTTAGATAGGTGTGTAGACAGGGAGATAAGCTGATCGATAGACTGACCAACAGACAAATAGATATGTGATCCAATACCAACCGAAAGTATCTCACAAATTCACTTCCTTTTCTCAGACAAATGCATACAAAGAGCTCCCTACTTTTCCCTCTTGCTCTCCGTGTTGCAGTTGGAGACGAACCACGCAGCAAGTTTTGTTTTCCCCTCTGCATAGTTGCGGGTCAGCTCAGGTAGTTGCATAGGCTTCTCTCGCTTAACGACTTGTCCGTAGCTGGAGGTGGTTCGTGGGTTTTTTGGGGGTTGTTTATTTTATTATTCAAGGGAAGTTGTGGTTGTTTTGTGTGTAGAGCATTGGGTTCACGCATGAATATACTCATAAATACGTATAAACAAACATATATATACACACACACTTATACACAGTCTCTCTTTCTCTCTCTCTCTCTCTCTCTCTCTCTCTCTCTCTCTCTCTCTCTCTCTCTCTTTCTCTCTCTCTAACTCTCTCCCTCTCTCTCTCTCTCTCTCTCTCTCTCTCTCTCTCTCTCTCTCTCTCTCTCTCTCTCTCTCTCTCTCTCTCTCTCTCTCTCTCTCTCTCTCTCTCTCTCTCTCTTTTACACACATAATAAAAAACATAGGATTTTGAACTTACGGATAGCGGATATCCGAATCAGCTGTGTAGGAAAAAGACCAATTGAATGTAAGGCGAGATTCACGAACAAATTCCAAAAACCTGGAGTAGTTGTGGCCTGGAGATTCCCTCGCTACCAGCACGTACCGAGTGTGTGGACTCCTGTGAAGTATTGTGAGGGTTAGAGACAGAGAAATAGGAAGTGTGAGGTGACTTGAGGGATAGAGACAGAAAGATAGGAAGCGTAAGATAGTGTGAGGTAGTGGCACAGGGATATAGGAAGCGTGAGGTGTGAGAGATATTCTGAGGGAGGAGACAGAAAGATAGGAAGTGTAGGTAATGTGAGGGAGTAAGCCAGACATGTAACGAGTGTGAGGTATTGTGAGGGAGCGAGACAGAGAGATAGTAATAGTGAGGAATCTACTTTGATGGAGATAGAAAGAGTGAGGATGGAGAGGTTAGAAGTATGACGATCCCTGTGAGATATTGTGAGAAAAGGACATTGAAGAGATAGTGTGAGAATAAGACAGAGAAATAGTTAAGAACGATGAATAAAAACAGAATGTGAGGCTGATGAGAGAGTTAGATGGTGTGAGGATGGTGACGTGACTAGAATATGAGGAAGGTGAATAAATGGATAATGTGAGGAGGACGATGAGATGGATAGTATGACCATCCCTGATTATGTGGTAAGAGCGTTATGAGGATTGCCGATGAAAACATAGTTAGGCAGTGTGATAGAAGCTAACTGAAAAAATATGATATATGTTATTTCAAAGGAACGCAGAAAATATATCTTATTGTACTTAGAACTTACATTAAAAGTGTATTATATCAGTAAACGATTGACTGTATTTTTAAATTTTTGACTTGAGAGAGAGAAAGACAGCGAGAGCAAGATATATATATATATATAGACAGATAGAGAGAGAGAGAGAGAGAGAGAGAGAGAGAGAGAGATAAAGAAATATAGACCTAAATACAGAGAAACAGACAAAGACACATAAAAATACAGACAAACATAATACAAAACCTCACAGCTATCATCAACCAACCTCTTCTCAGGCAAGGAGACATCCCGTGACCTCGTATGCCACACAAGGGCATCGAGCTCCTCCAGAGGAAACAAATTCCGGTCGATCGTAATCATGCAAGCATCCACTCGACACCCCGCTGCTTGGAAAGGTTCCTGTCCTGTTCCGAAACCATAGTCTAATTTCCCGTACAGCTGTTGGGAGTTGGGGACAGAATTTTGTTATTGTGGGGATTTCTATGTGTGTGTGTTTTGTGGTGTGTATGTTGTAGATTGGGTGTAGTTATGGTCTGTTATTATGTGGATTGTATGTGTTTTTATGAGTTGTGTTTTTGTTATGTGGACTATAAAGTTGGTTGTAAATTAGGTACAGAATTTTGTTATTGTGGGGATTTCTATGTGTGTGTGTTTTGTGGTGTGTATGTTGTAGATTGGGTGTAGTAATGGTCTGTTATTATGTGGATTGTATGTGTTTTTATTTGTTGTGTTTTTGTTATATGGACTATAAAGTTGGCTGTAAGTTAGGTACAGAATTTTGTTATTGTGTGGATTCTGTGTTTTTTTTATGTGGCGTGTATTTGTTTTGTGGACTGTATGTGTACGTTTTTTCTTGTGTGTGTAGAGGTTCTCTGTAGAGCTGGTTGTAGATTGGTTGTAGAATCTTATTATTGTGTGGATTCTATACGCTTTTTGTTGTGTATAGGTTATGCAGAGCTGGTTGTAGTTTTAATACAGAATTTTGTTATTGTGTTGATTCTCGGGGTGTGTTTTGTGGTGTGTATTTGTTATGTGGTATATATATGTACGTTTTTTCTCGTATATGTAGAGGTTTTTTGTTAAGCTGGCTGTAAATTGAGTACAGAACTTTGTTGTTATGTGTTTTTATGTGGTGTATATGTTATGTAGAACTAGTTGTATATTGGGTACAGCATGTGTGTTATTATGTGGATTATATGTGTTTTCATGTGTTATGTATTTGTTATGTGTACTGTAGAGCTGGTTGTAAAAT
>BOPN01000630.1:410387-417887 GCA_017312705.2 Penaeus japonicus
TCGCCGTGTGTCCGAGTATCAGCCGAAGTGAACAGCCTCTCGTCACTATTCAGAAAGACGTAGCCGACATTCCGATGGTGCAGAAAGACAGGGAGCTCCTCCTCGTGGTGCCCGAAGTCAGCTGTCACTTCTCCCCCGTTCTTCGTCCCTATTACGTACGTTCCTTCAAAGGCCAGCTGTGAGAGTTGTGGTATCAGCTGATTGCTTGGTCATATGATTTAGTATCAGCTGATTGTTTGTTTACTGAATTCACGTGTAAATCCCAAAACACAATTCATACGTCCTTCTTCCGCCCAACCTGTGCCAGCGTGGTAATGACACTCTCCCCGGTGCCATCTGAAGGCGGGAGGGAGATGCCGCTGCCAAGAGCCACGATGACGTCACCGAAGAAGAACCAGGTCTTGAGGAGCCTCAGAGCCATGTACGGGCGGCGGCACACCATGGCTGCCACGCCCACCTGCCCGTCGGATACGCCCCCTACGAACTTGGCGTCGTTGAAGAAGTGCCCTGACCAGTACGCCCCCGTGCGGTACTGGAGAGCAGACAATGTTTTGGGTTTTATTATCAATATAAACATACATACATACATATCTATCATCCATCTATCTATTTATCTCTATATTTACATATATATAGATATAAATGCTTATATACACACATATATATACGTGTGTGTATATGTGTGTGTGTGTATATATATATATATATATATATATATATATATATATATATATATATATATATATATATATATATATATACACACATATATATGTGTGTGTGTGTGTGTGTGTGCGCGTGTGCGCGAGTGTGTGTGTGTGTGTGTGTGTGTGTGTGTGTGTGTGTATGTATGTATGCATGTATATGTATATATACATATGAATATATATATATATATATATATATATATATATATATATATATATATATATATGTATGTATATATGTATGTATATATATATATATATATATATATATATATATATATATATGTATGTATATATATATATATATATATATATATATATATATATATAAATATATATATATACATATATATATATATATATATATATATATATATATATATATATACATATATGCATATATAGAGATAGATAGATAGATAGATATACATATATATCTTTGTGTTTGTGTGATGTGTGTCCCCGCGTATTTGTATGTGTTCATATCCACCGGTGCAAATCCCTCTGTCCTATCTTCAGCATCCTCTTCACTGATCCGAACCTCCTCTTCCACACAATCCCTCCACCTACTCTTTGGTCTTCCCCTCCATATCCTCCACATCCTCCACATCCTTCACATCCCTCGCCTGACATACCTGTGGAATATCCGTCGTATAGAGGTTGGTCACACCAGGAACCTTCGCCCAATCGTACACAAGGAAGACCTCCTTCTTGGGTTTTCCGTATTCCTTGCCGTCGACTAACACTGTCATGAATCCGTCTCCCTGTCGGTGATTGGTTCATGAGTCTCATAAATGATCAGTGATTATGAGATAAGGTTAAGGAGAGAATATATGAATTAGATAAGTTAGATTATTTAGATAGATTAATAGATACAGAGTAATCGAAAGACAACTTCCACCAAACACTTTCAACCAGATTATCTGAAATAAAAAAGTAAAAAATAAATAAATGAATAAAAGAACATCCATCATGAGGAGACGAAACACAACAGTAAACATCTCTCCTATTATTGAATTCGTGTTTCATTTCCTGTTGTTACACACGTCCCTTTGTCTGTGACCATTTGGGTACAAACAAAGTTCCGGGTTTCCTTATTAATATTTTCAGATAACTTTATCATTTACACATAATTCATAACCCAACGTGTCCGTAATACAACCTGGAAATAGCCGTCGCCGTTCTGAGACGGAGGCCAAGTCTCGGGTCGCGTCGTGCGGTTGGACAGAATCCGCACGCTGGCCATGTACTCTCGGCGCTGGTGTACTATGAGGTCCGAGCTAAGGCGTGAGAAATATGCTTGTTAGAATGTTGGATTGTGTATCTGGTGATTGTACGAGGCGGAATTAGAATTACAGATAGACGAGTATCGATACCGGAACAAACACTTATATCATTTGTTAAACCGAGCACTTCAACGAGGAATAAATTCTACTTCAAAGTTGCTTGAATTACGTATCTTAAGACATGATATCTTATTCATGAATTGTTTCCCCACATTTGAAATATTTCAAGACTATATAGACAAACACACATATATAGACACATTATTTTCCTACTCTCAAAAGGACATAGTTTCGTATCCTATAGACATTTCCTCCTACACTTACTGAAACCACTCGAAGATACATCTCATTCCATACATCCTTTCCCCACACTTACTTAAAGAAGTACTTGTTTCCGCTCAGAGCAAACTCGGGATCCGGCAGGACGTTGTCGTAGCGGTGAAGGACAGCTTCGACCTCCTCAAGATGCCGTCCGAGTTTCTGCAAGTTGTACCCTGTGTCCTGCACCGCTCCTCGTGTGGCGTAGAGGGTTATGCTGGTACCTGGTTTTTGTAATCATACTTCACTCGTCTTTAAGTCTGCGAGATTAACTAGAATATACATCTGGGGTTGTATTCGTACGTCATTCAGGTTTGAGATTGCGATATGGACTAAAAGGTATACTGGTACCTGGGGTTGGGTTGTATCCGTACCTCTTTAAGATTGCGGGATTGACCGAAAGATTCACCGGTATTTGGCGCTCTATCAGTACATCATCCATATTTTCAAAACTGTAATGTCAACTAAAAGATATGCCGGTTCCTGCTGCTGCATTCATTTTCCATTCTTTTGCACAGCAGCGATGTTGATTACAGGGAAAATTGCTACCTGCGATTCTATTGATTCTTTACCATTGGGACCCGTGATATTAGTCATGGGTGACGCCGGTACCTGAGATATCATTCTTTCTTCATTTAACTTCAAAATTACAATATTAAATACTCTTAATACTGATACCTAAGATTATCTTCTTTCTCCAATATGTCATCATTACTAACAATGTTAACTAAAGATGACCTTTATACTCATTCTTTCTTCATCGATGACTATAGTTTTAATTACAGGTAATACTGATTTTATATTACCACTTCGATCATCTTCAACTAGTGTTATTTACCGGAGGGAAATGTAATACGTATATAATAAGATCAATTTGTCATGCAATCGAAATAATGGGGCACATCATAACAAGCAATATCTAATTAGATCGTCTCTGACTATGACCTTAATCAAAGAATGATCATGCAAGATATCATACTAAAAAGTTTATTTTAATCCACAAATCCATCCAACAGATAAAGCTGATCTTCCACTCAAATAAATATACAAACGGAGAGGGAGACGTACAAGCTCCCACAGCACTGGCTAGGACCTATCTTTCATTCAGACATTAATACTAAGATCTTTCCTATCATCAGTAATAAGCAACCCACAGGGAGAATATTTGATACATGATTCAAGCAGATCAAATACTTCAATTAAGAGAGGAAACCATATACCAAAACCCACATCACTACTTCATCCAAGACACTTTACTCGGATGTAACCACAACCAAAACACTTCCCTACCATCGGTGATATGACGTCCACACGTAGTAGGTTCTTGCGTGTGTCCTCTGAACAGCCACTGTTGACACTCCAAGTATGCTGCGTAGAGACCTTCGATCGTGGCGTCATCGAAGTCTAAATCCGTGCCGGTGTACCAAGACATCAGCATAGACACGAACTGTATGTGGAGAGGATGTTGATCATTGCAAGTCCATCATTGCAAGTTTTGATTTCACTTCGCTATGGTTCATCAGAATCGTGTAATTCTGATGAGGATGTAACATCGAAACGAGAACTAACTTGTATTGATGGATTATTCACTCCTATTCGTATCTTTTCGGTACTTTGATACTGAATTTTCCAGAATGTGAGTCTGGATGAGATTCGTTTGTTTAAAACCAAACAAAAGCGATTCCTTGTTTACGCCAACAACAAAAAATTACGTTTTGGAAGACAAGGGCATGTTAGCGTGTTGGGCCACATTACTAGACTCGTTAGATGAAGGAAATATATATAATTCATTGAAGTTTAGTTAACTAAACCATAAAGAAGCTAAAAACGAAAACCAAAATACATTATAAAAAAAACTCCGAATCAACTACCACCCATTTAAAGACTTCCAAATGTACACAAACCACACAAAAATAATTCACAGTCATTCCACACCAACTACCACCAATGCCATTACTACTCTCTACAGTTCCTTCTCGAAAATTCTACAACACACGGAGCCTCCACATGAAAGGCACCAGAAGGACCTACCCTTAATAACTCTTTCCCATAGCTTCCGTTGTAGAGGTTGTAGAGGGTGTGATCAAGGTAGCCGAGGTCTGTGTTGTGGTTGCCTCCTATGTTGTGTTGATGGAGGCACCCGTCTGGCCTGGGGTAGGGATGAGAACACCATTAATAATAAAAAGGTTGACTGATTGATGGATGGATGGGATGATATATAGATAGAGAGAGAGAGGGAGAGAGAGAGAGAGAGAGAGATGGATAGATAGATAGATTGATGGGTGGAAGGATAGATTAACTGATAGGTGCAAGGATAGATAGATAGATGGTCAGATAGATTAGATAAATAAAATATACAAAATAGATAGATAGGTCCAAAGAAATATGGACAGATAGATAGGTAGAAAGATAGGTAGATATATTGATATGTATATATGTATGTATATCATATCATATATGTGCATTATATCAATAACATTAATTAGATCCAAATTTAAAAATGCATGAGTGATTATACAAAAAATCTCAATTATAAAAAAATCAAAAGGTCTTGTCTTTCATCGGTCCATCCTAGCAACAATATACCATGTGTGTGTGTGCGTGAATGTGTGTGTGTGGGGGGGGGTTGTATTTGTGCGTGTTTGTGTGTATACGTACTGTACATACATGTGTGAGTGAGCGTGTGCGTAGATGCCTGATAGGTCCCAATCAGTCTCCATTACCTCAACCCATTGCCATCGTAAGGCTGTCGTTCCGCCAAGTCCACGAAGAGAGCCTCCTGCACCTCGGCGTGGACTTCGAAGTACGTCCCCCTCAGGAGTCCCTCGACCTCGCCTAGCATTGCTCGAGGTCCTAGGTTCCCGCCTTGGAGGATAGGTTGTGGGGGAGAGGGTAGAGTAGGTGAGTGGATAGATAGTGGATGGATGGACGGATGAATAGATAAACAGATATAAGTTCATGGAAGGAAATCATCCATGAATTTGACTCGTTATAATCACACAGAAATAAAGTTCTGTAAAAGAGACCCACGTTAAGTAGTTGCCTTTTCATAGACAGAACAACGAAGCGAAGAGCAAGATAGAAAAAACACGGACTTTTAGGGCCTCTTTGCTATATTACTTCCTCGGGACATCATTTCAATAAAGCTATATTGCTTCCACTGGACTTCCTTTTGATAAATGTATATTGCTGCCTCGGGACTTCATTTCGACAGAGCAATGTAGCGAAAATGCCATCGAATTAATTGCGTGTTTTCCTATTCCTCCTTTCGTTGTTTTTGTTTACACTTCGCTCAGCAAGAACCCCGCCACAAGTACCTGCCATGCTACCGGGGTTATCTTCGAGGTTCCACACAGGTCCTGCTTCGGTATTGGTCCAGTATCTGCGAAGGAGGAAGAGGGAGAGATGGAAGGGGTCGAAGTGATGGTGTGTATAGGGTTAGTGTGACGGGAGTGTGTTCTTTATATTTATTTTGGAAATTAGTGGGTGTGTGCTTTTTGAAGGAAAAGGCCAGGAAGTCTCTGCGCGTGTGTTTGTGATATACTGTCGTAAAAGATAAAGTATTATTTCAGCATTTGCCACTTGTAATATAATTTTCTAAAAACAATTTTTAAGAGACAGATCCTTTCAAAGTAATACAAACATCAATAAACAGTAATAAATATCTTACTAAACGTGTTACTTGTAGAAAAGTCACACCAAATAATTTAAAAAACTTTAAGTTCTTACCTGAATAAAACCATCAAACCACAAAGGCTCAAAAACGTTGCATCTTATCTACATAAACGGCAAAGTCACATAATCTACAAAACTGTCTCTTACCTGTCCAAGAAATCCGTGAGGAGCTCCTTTCCGATGAGATCCTTGGCCAAGACGACTCCTTCCCACATCTTGGAAGGAACTCCGATCACGTGACCCCACCAGTTGTCGTCTGTTTGGACGGATGTCACGTTATCCACAAAGGAAAATATAATGAGAAGTCTTTGTAAACTCAAGGTGAAGTCCTATATTTTATTATTTTCTTTTATTCGAGAATTCTTAATTTATCGCTTTTATATCTAGATTAATCTTATTATTACAAATATCTTATATCTTTCCTTCACTAGATAGGAGTTGCTATATATTTGCAACAATCTTACAATTCGCCTCATACTTCATAGTTCACCGAAAATTTTTATTTACATCATAGTATCTTGTCCCTCAGTTACGCAGCCAGGCAAGGGCATCTCTATTTCTATATCTTTGATCTATGTCAGAGCAAGGAGGGGGGGGGGGGTTAAGTAGGCGCTGAGTGAAGATCTGTTCCATAAGCTCCCTAGTCACAGTGGCCCCCATGCACCTTGCTAAGAGAACGCCAATCCTTCCTGGCAAATGTCCTATCTAAAAAGATTTGCCTGGCAGGTAGATCTAAGCGTGTTTATCAGATTCCCAAAAGTTCCCTTTAGAAAGTATTGTCTGTCAGGTAGAACATCAGACTCCCTTGTTTGGAACCATGCCTCACTTCGGATCCTGTGGGATCTTGTTCCGAAGTGCCTCATGTTGCAACTTAGTCCAAAGACTCCAAAGCGCCTCATGTTGCAACTTAGTCCAAAGACTACAAAGCGCCTCATGTTGCAACTTAGTCCAAAGACTCCAAAGCGCCTCATGTTGCAACTTAGTCCAAAGACTCCAAAGCGCCTCATGTTGCAACTTAGTCCAAAGACTACAAAGCGCCTCATGTTGCAACTTAGTCCAAAGACTCCAAAGCGCCTCATGTTGCAACTTAGTCCAAAGACTCCAAAGCGCCTCATGTTGCAACTTAGTCCAAAGACTTCTACCTACGCAAGGAAAGACTTCCGTAATCGTTAACCTTGCTTCCTGACTAGCCACGACGCCGACCCAGCTGACCTGTGTTTGGAGGGGCGTCGTACGTGATGAAGGAGAAGCAGGACAGGATCTCCGCGGTCAAGTCCTTGCCGTTGATGTGGTGGTACATGAAGGCGCTCTGTCGTCTGCCGTGAGTCCTGAAGGATTCCGAATCGTCTTGGCCGTACTGGTGTGTGGAGGATGGATTGGAGATGTAATTGATGTCTTGAGTATGGAATGGGGTGTGGAATGAGGTATTAAGGGACGCTGTGCTAGATTTTGAGTAAATTCGTCTGGGGTATGTGAAGGTTTTTGAGCTACATTTTCCAAGAAAGTATATTTTT
>BOPN01000630.1:422887-432887 GCA_017312705.2 Penaeus japonicus
TGCTGGGGGTCAGCCAGGCTCACGGACAGCTCAGCGGCGTCAGCGGACTCGTTGCTGACGCTGACGAGGGCGAGGCAGGGCGCGTCGACGAGGAGCGAGAGCTTGCCGGAGTCTCCGCACGAGGAAGCTCCCGTCGCGCCGGCCTTCACGAACACAGCGCCGAGCGTCTGGTTTTTGAAGTTTGATCTTAATTCATGGTAGTTTTGGTGTTGCTATATATAAATTAGATGAATATATATATATTATATATATTGCTATATATATATTAGATGAATATACAGAATAATGCTGGATAGATAAACCCGACATCACTGGTGCTGATATATCCCCGCACATTATTTCCTATAGGCCTATATGCGAACAGTAGAGAATGAGCGGAATCCATCTGTGCCAATATTGCAGTGATTCGTGGCATGGCACTGTTCAGAATATTTACCATTTGATCTATGGAACATACTAATTATGATATCTATTCTTAATTTATTTTTTTTTTCTCAAATTAAGAATATTAATTTTCCTAAATATTCCGTCTCATTTTCTTTTTCTGACATGAATTACACTCATGATTCACCCTCGATTCATACATTATTCACGCATCACTATTCACCTTTCCCTCCAGTGAATTACAGAAACCACCATTTTATACAATGTATAACTTTATTCTTATTTTCAGTACTACAAGATTTACCTTCTACTAGATAATAATTCATCCTCTTTACTAATCACTCACCCTCACTCATTGTTTTTCCTACAATATGTGAGGGTGAGTGAATAATCAGCGAATAATCCACATTGCAAAGACCATTCATTATTACGCAATACTATAATCACCCATCGCTATTATCTCACGTTAATTATCCATTATCACTCACACCTCTTCTACATTGAATAAGGCTGAATGACTTGAATTACGATGATTATTCATTCTTATCTAAAGTTTTTCTTTTCCTTAACCTCACCCCCCCCCCCCCTTTCGATGCAATTAAACTATCCACAATTGTCTATCTCATCTTACTCATCCATTTTCTCTCCTGAATGATACTTAATAAATGTGAACCACACGAGTCATTCATTTTAACCTTTGAGTAATATCCTAACACTCATCTCACATACATTATCCTACCATACACCTTCACACATCATCCCTCCCACTCATCCAACCTCATACACACACATTTTGCATGACGTCAGTCAACCATACAATCTCCTACACACATACACACGTCTCACCTGACGTCACTCAAACATCCAACCTCACACACACTCACTCAACCATCAAACCTCATACACACACAACCATCTCACAAGACATCACCCAACCATCCAACCTCACACAAGCATCCATCTCATTCGTCGAATCTCACACACACACACATCTTGCATGACGTCACCCAGGCAATTCAACTTCACACACACTCACAAGACATCATCCAACCATCCAACCTCACACACTCATCCATCTCACCCGTCCAATCTCTCACGCACACACCCATCTCACAAGAAGTCACCCAACGATCCAACCTCACACACACACACACACACACACACACACACACACACACACACACACACACACACACACACACACACACACACACACACACACACACATACACCACCTCACAAGACGTCACCCAACCATCCAACCTCCCACACACACACACACATACACACACCAACCCACCTGACGTCACCCAACCCCACGTTACCTTCGACGTCCGATGACAGACGACGTGCAGAGAGGACGTCTTGGAGAGGACCTCGACGTCAGGAGCTGCGGCGAAGTCCCTCGTCTTTCCGATGTCAGCGGCGGGAAGGACGGCGTAGGCGTGGCTGGCACCCTCAGGGGATGTGCCGTGGTCCAGCCAGGCACTGGTGGTAGTGGTTGGAGTTTTACGGTGGTGATGGTGGTCATAGTGATGGTGGTGGTGGTGATGATGGTGGTGGTACTGATGGAATTTTCAAGGTAGCGATGATGATGGTGATAGGAATTCCTAGTGGTGGCGGTGATGATGGTGGTGACAGGAATTCCTAGTGGTAGTGATGATGATGGTGATGATAGGAAATCCTAGTGGTAGCGATGATGATGGTGGTGACAGGAAATCCTAGTGGTAGCGATGATGATGGTGATGATAGGAATTTCTAGCGGTAACGATGATGATGGTGGTGATAGAAATTTCTGGTGGTGGTGATGACAATGCGAGTTTTATGTAGTGGAGGATAGAGAAAATAGATGGAGAGTTGGAATGTCTGGAAAATGTATGAAGCTATAAAGGTAGAAATATCCGAGGTTTAAATGTAGGAAAAATAAATGTAAAGCCGAAATTTTAAACGTATGAGAAAAATATAGACATAAAACAACAAGGATTAGCGTATAAATAAAAGATGTTATAACATGTATACAAACAAAAATTAGAGACCTACCATGTAATCATTAACGCCAACCTTAAAAATGAAAATACAAAACGACACCAAAATGAAAACAGAACCGACGAATAAAACTCCACAAAACAAAACAAAACAGAACAAAACAGAAAACAAAATACTAACGTAAACAAATCAATCTCATCAGATCCATGTGTTCGCGTGTCTGCCAATATAGACAGCCTCTCGTCCCCATTTAAGAAAACATAGCTAATATTTCGATGGTGTAGCCAAATGGGTTGCTCTTCCTCGTGGCTTCCCCAACTAGGTGTCACTTCCTCCCCGCTTGCTGTCCCTATTGCGAAGGACCCGTCGTAAACCAGCTGTGGGAGGTGGGAATGCATAGGAGTGCATGATGGCGTAGATCTTGCGTCTCTGTCTGTTGTTGTTTTTTATATTTTCTTTTTATTTGATATATTTTTTCATCATTTAGTTTTGTCTGTTACCTGTTTTTTATCGTTTGGTTGTTTAACATTCTGATGATTTTTCCACGAACATGGCCAATCCTAGTTATATAATTCAACTGTATTTCTTGGTTACATTTAACATCACTTAGAGTTTCGACCATTTGGATTGTCCATTGCAAAATGCAACGTGTTTTGACTCTAAATCACTGTACTATTTATTTGCGACTCTCACAACTCAGTTATTAAATCCCCCTGGTGCAAGATGCCAAACTTACCTGTGCCAATGTAGTGACAACACTCTCCCCTGTGACATCCTCTCCCCCCAAAGAGATGTCAGAGCCGAGAGCCACTATGACGTCATCGAAGAAGAACCAGGACTTAAGGTGACGTAATGGCTCATGAGGACGATTGGTAACCATGGCAACAGCGCCCATCAGACCGTCAGACACGCCCCCACTGAAGGTCACGTTGTTGAAGAACCTTTCTGACCAGTACACTCCGGTGCGGTACTGGGAATGCGTGGGATGCTGAGGTTAGGTCATTTTTCTTTTTTCTTATGGACTAAATTGATTAAAAAAAACAATTATTCTAAAAAAAGCATAAGCCTTGCAGGATGTCACCTATCAAATAACAAATACTACAAACACAACATACACACCTGTAGAATGTCGTCTCCAGTGAAACAACAAATACACACACACACACACACACACACACACATACACGCCCATAACACGTAAATCTATACAGTTATCATACCTCTCAGACAACATAATCCCTACATAACAACATAAGTATACCTGTGGAATATCAGTAGTATAGATATTAGTAACACCGGGAACCTTCGCCCAGTCATAAACAAGAAACACTTCGGTCTTTGGTTTTCCATATTCTTCGCCATCGACAAGCACTGTCAGGAACCCGTCGCCCTGTGAAGATAGATCCAAGACGAGATTGAAATTAGTTCTTCCTGAGATAATGAATAAATTGTGTGAATAGAACAAGTGAGTGTATGAAAAAGATGGATTATAATTATTTTCTTTTTAGTATAGAAATACAGTTCCTGGTAAATCGTTAGACTAAGACAATGGAATCTGTGGATAAAAGAATATCGCCCTTTCTTTGGAACTTTACATACTATCAGATTTGTGTTTTAATATCCATCTATGAAAGCCATAAAGTTGGTCAGACACTAATATAAAAAGGGGGATATCACTTTAAATCTTATATTATCATTATCGCTCTCATTATCTTCGTCATTGGTATTATCACCATTATTGTTATATTTGTCACTATCATTTGTCCTCGTCATTATCATCATCGTTATCACTATCACCGTTAGCGTTTTTTTTATCCTTATCATTATCATCATCATCATCATCATTAATATTACAATCGCCATTGTTATTACCATCATCACCATTATCATAATCACCAACATCATCATTATCATGATCACCACCATCATCATAATCAATATCACAATCAACATCATCATTACCTCTACACATAATTGCATTGACACCCCCACACACAGACCACCTCCACATTCATAACCCAACGCGACCGTAATACAACCTGGAAATAGCCGTCGCCGTTCTGAGACGGAGGCCAAGTCTCGGGTCGCGTCGTGCGGTTGGACAGAATCCGCACGCTGGCCATGTACTCTCGGCGCTGGTGTACAGTGAGGTCCGAGCTATGGTGGTGTGTAACAGTGGTGTTTGTGAGAGGGTACATGTGAAAGGGAAGGACAGTAGATGGTGAAAGAGTAGTACTTAAAGAAAAAAAAAGTATACCTGCTTTCGTATGTGGTATGTGTATATCTTTATATATTTTCACACATATGTATTACAGATTTGCATCTATACATGAATTACTGACATACGAGAATCCTTGATTGCAGATCAATACTTAGAAATAACATTATTATTATTTCACATATGTTTTGTATACTTTTACATAATTTTGTATACTCTTATATATTCCTTTATGCACAAAAATATATAATTCTAAAAGTTACAAATATCAAGAGAAAAAAGTTTTCTTAGTTTCATTCACTCACTTAAAGAAGAACTTGTTCCCGACCAGAGCATGTTCAGGATCAGGGAGAACGTTGTTATATCGGTGAAGAACAGACTCCACTTCTTCAAGATGCCGGCCGAGCTTCTTCAGGTTGTTCCCCGTGTCTCGAACAGCCCCTCTTGTGCCGTAGAGTGTGGTCAGACTCCCTGTTTTTCTTTTATTTTTAGTTATTTCAGCATTAAGATAACTTATGATATTACAGTTTTGTTTCTTTATTTCACATGGGATGTACATACAGATGTGCATATTTATATATATACACTTATGTACATACTCGTCACTGGTTTACTCTCACTCACTCTTTCTTCTATGATCACTCATTTATTGTCATCTCACCTCACAGCTTCCTTTCTCTCCCTTTCCCCCTCACTCTTACTCTCACCCACACTTTAACCCTCCCATCCCCTTTCCCTTCACCCAGCCTTCCTCCTCCCCCTCCCCCTCTTCGTCCCTCCTCCCCTCTTCGTCCCTCCTCCCCTCTTCCCCCCCTCCTCCCCCTCCCCCTCTTCCCCCCTCCTCCCCTTCCCCCTCCTCCCCTTCCCTCTCTAGCCACTTACCATCTGTGAGATGCCTTCCGCAAGTGGTAGGTTCAGAAGTGTGCCCTCGAAACAGCCACTGCTGACACTCGAGATACGCCGCAAACATTCCCTCAATGGTGTCGTCCTCGAAGTCCATGCTCGTCCCCGTGTACCAAGTCAGGAGGTTCGACGCGTACTATATGGCATGAGTATAAACACGGGAACACGTTAGGACTGCTAGGATAAGGTAGGAATGAGCCTGGGTAACCTCACAGCACAGGAAGAGGCATTTCATACGTTTCGAATGTGTTCATGTATTTCTGTATGATATATAGATGTAATTTTAAACGAGTCAAATACATTGCTCGGTGAAGTTATTCAGTTTCATTCACACCCTTTTTTTACAGTTGTTGCAATGAACTTTGTCCACGCTAGAACTAGGTAGGAAGGACTTCGAACTTAGCGGTAGAAAAAGGCTAAAACTATAGGAACTTATAGTGTTATACTAGAACATCGAGTTCTGTAGCTTAATTCATCATCGATCTTACTGTGTTCTATTGAACTCCTATCTTAAGTTAGAACTTAATCATTAGACACATACCATAAATTATAGATACTTCTAATACGTCCAGCAAACTCTAAATCACTAGGCAAAAACAGATACTAATAATTTCGAAAATGATCATAGATAAACCGACGACTCAACCGTCAACATCACTCGCCAGAAATAACTACCAATCCAAGAGAAAAACAGGCGATTTGCAAACACTTAAACCTCAGCTCCTTGCCGGTTTGCATGACTAAAAAAATTAAAAACATAAACATACCCTCAGCAGTTCTCTCCCGTAGCCAGTGTTGTAGATGTTGGAGAGAGTGTGGTCGAGGTACCCGTGGTGGGTGGCGTGATCACCTTGTATGTTGTGTTGATGTAGACAGCCATCTGGTCTGCGAAAGGTAACGTACTTCTCGTTCAGTAAGTTATTCTAGAATTCCCTTCGTGGGGATGCGATGAATGTCAAGCTTTATAAGCCTGTATCATAAATATACTGTGTTTCGGAAGCAACAATTTATGGAGGAGCATTAATGTTTATTTGTTCTGGAAATTGGTAGAATAGAGGGCATATATGACGTAAAAAAAAGTAGTTTAAAAGATATACATTAACAAATATTTCAAATTCTAGATCTACAAGGTAATTGTGAGTGATTGTGGATATTGTATCAATTATTTGTATTGATATGATGTATTATAGCAATATTTTGGTTTTAAGTTATAATACTGATTAAAATGTATATGAATCAGAATATGAGCGATGGAATATACTATCAAAATCATCAACACAAACAAGCCCGAACTAAATATTTAGGATAACTGATGACAATTGATATAATCTATATGAACTTTGATACGAAAATCAACAATTCAACATCAGTAATGATAATTGGTGAATACCAAGTACCAAGGGGCATGGAACACATACGAGAAGAAGATATCGTGTGTAATGCAGGGAGAGAGAGGGGGAGGGAGGGAGGGAGGGAGGGTGAGAGAGAGAGAGAAAGAGAGAAGGAAGAGAAAAGGGGAGAGAGAAAGAAAGAGAGAGGGGGGGGGGAGAAAGAGCGAGAGAGAGAGAGAGACAGACAGAAAAGAGAGAGAGAGAGGCAGAGAGAGGGCAGAGGCAGAATACCCACTAGCAAAAGGCAACCACATCAAATAACTAAGCATTCTTACCTCAACCCATTACCACCGAAGGGCTGCCTCTGAGCCAGTTCACGGTACATGGCTTCTTGTACCTCCATGTGGACTTCCGAGTAGGTTCCTCTCAGAAGACCTTCGACTTCCGCCAGCATCGCCCGTGGACCGAAATTTCCACCTTGGTTGGTAGTAGAATTATTAGATAGAGAAAAGGAGGAGAGGAAGGGGAGAGGTAGAGAGAGAGTAAAAGAGGGAGAAGAAGAGAGAGAGGGGAAAGAGTAAAGGAGGGAGAAGAAGAGAGAGAAGAGACCACAAAGGAGCAAGAAGGGAGAGATAGAGAAAGGGTAAGGAGTAAAGCAGGGAGAAGAAAGGGAGAGATTTGAGAGCCAGAGAGCAACAGAGGGAGAGGAAGGAAAGAGAAGGAAACCCTCTCATGAGACCTCCAATTTTGGGTAGTATTGCTTCCACCTTTTTGGAAGCGAAGGTTTTATTTTTTATGGCGATGAGAGAGAGAGAGAGAGAGAGAGGGAGGGAGGTGGCGGAGAGAGGGAAGCAAGGAAGAACGAGAGATGAAGAGAAGATAGAGGAGAGAAAGTGAAAGGAAGGAAAGAAGAGAGACGGCGAAAGCCAGTATAATGACATCTAGTCACTGCATGAAATAGCAACCTTAAGTAACACTAAGTACCACACAAAAATAAAGAAAAATAAAGCAATAAAACTTAAAAACAATCCCGGCAACCAACCTGACATGGTGTCCGAGTGATCCTCAGTATTCCACACAGGTCCTGCTGGCGTGTTGACCCAGTACCTTAGATGAGAGGATTTCTGGCAATAAGTGCGAAGCTGAGTGTGTATATAGATGCATATCTATATATCCTAGGTATGTATTATGTGGATATATTTACCTACCCATCTCTCTCACACTCCTATTTCTCTTTCTCTCTTTCTCTCTATCTCTCTCTCTCTCTCTCTCTCTCTTACTATATACATATATATATATATATATATATATATATATATATATATATATATATATATATATACCCATATTTATCTATCTATCTATATATCTATCTATCTATCTATCTATATATATATATATATATATATATACACATATATATATATACATACATATATACATATATTTATACATATGTGTATATATATATATATACACATTTATGCATATATGCACACACACACACACACACACACACACACACACACACACACACACACACACACACACACACACACACACACACACACACACACACACACACACACACACAGACATACACACACACACACTTATACATACATACGCACATATATATATACACACAGACACACATAGACATGCATATATATAAACATACACATAGGCACAGACATACACAAATCCACTATCTTTCACACACACACACGAACACACACACACGCAAACACACACACACACAAAAAAAAAAAAAAAAAAAAAAAAAAAACTTTCTTCCTATTGAAGTCATGCTCACCTGTCCAGAAAGTCCGTCATGAGCTCTTGACTGAGGAGACCCCTTGCCAGCGTGACCCCCTCCCACATCACTATGGGGACCCCGATCACGTGACCCCACCAGTTGGTATCTACAACAGAAAAGTTGCATAGGAGTTGCATGTTTCTTTTTTGGGGGGATCTTGTGAGTTACTGGTGTAATGCTTCATTTACTCTGTTGTAATTATATGTATATGTTTATGTATACATCTATTTACATATATATATATGTGTGTGTGTGAGTATCATTGTTGTTACCACCACCATTGCTATCATCATTAATATCATAATAAACTCCACAAGCATCATCACCATTACCCCCACCCCCTTACTATCACCCCTTACCCCTCCCCCCCTACCACCTCCATCACCATCACCATCATCACATCACCTGGGTTATCCGGAGCATCATAGGTGATGTAATAGAAAGAAGAGATGACTTCAGGTGTCAAATCATCACCGTTGACATGGTGATACATAAGAGCACTCTGTCTCCTCCCATGTGTCCGGAAGGCGTTGGATCCATCTTGGCCGTACTGGAGTTTCAAAAAGATACATAAGTGATACATGAGTGAAATTGTGATGATACTAATGATAGTGGTAGTAGTGATGGTAATAATGATAATGGTAGTAATGATGATGGCAATGTTAATAAAATATGTTGATGATAATGATAGAAAACGGTAATCAAATATGTTGATGATAATGATAGCAATGGTAATGAAATATGTTAATAATAGCAATGGTAATAAAATATGTTGATGATAATGATAGCAATGGTAATGAAATATGTTGATAATGATAGCAATGGTAATAAAATATGCTGATAATAATAGCAATGGTAATAAAATATGTTGATGATAATGATAGCAATGGTAATAAAATATGTTGATGATAATGATAGCAATGAAAGTAAATTTGATATTGTTAAGGATTATGATGATAATTATCCTCATAGTATTATTAATCATATGACAGAAATGATAATGATGATAGTAATACTGATAATGATAGACAGCATAGCAATAACGATTTTCAGTATGATACAAGAATTATCAAAATCAAACCTAAAAGAAAAAAGGAAAAAAAAATAAGCACGTATTATGAAGCACAAAAAAAAACATTTACGCTCGTACCTTCAAATCCGAAAAAGAACCGTCAGCCTGTAGAAGAGGAAGTAGAGTCTGCAGACTCTCGTGACTCGCACTTGCAAATGCAGCGTCAGTCAGTCTGGCTAAGACTGTATCCAGTTCCTCTTCCCAGCCTGCTAAGACTGCAGTAGCCTGTTAATGAAGGGAAATCGATATATTAAGTATTTTAACTATTTTTTTCTGGTTTCAGGTGT
>BOPN01000631.1:22500-30000 GCA_017312705.2 Penaeus japonicus
TGGTGTATAAGACAAAATACGTATCATGAATAAGGTAATTTCCACTAACAGAACCAAAGAGAAGAAGAAGAAGGCGAGACAAAGGAAGTTAGAAACAAAGAAAACAACAACAACAACAGAAAAAGAGAAGAATCCTAATGAAGTGCATCATTAGGAAGGTCATTATCATCAAAGATCTAAAACCTGAATAACAGAATTGATGATGAAAATCGACGCAACGATATTGAATTTAATTACACCAGTGTCTGTAATAGGTCATGTGATATCAACTGCAATTACAGCGATCCAGCGACCTACAAATAATGAGTCGCATCGTATGTGCTCGTAGCAAAGAACTCCGAGGGAAAGGAAGTAAAAGTTGTCGTTTGCAGAAGACAAAATCTATGACGAGGATCATGTGTGACTCCTGACTAAGAGGAGGTTTTTCTTTTTTTCTTTCTCTTCTCGCTCTCTCTCTCTCTCTCTCTCTTTTTTTTGTCACCCTATCTCTCTCTCCCTCTCTCTGTCTTCTTGCCTGTCTGTCTGTCTGTCTGTCTCTCTCTCTCTCTCTTCCCCTCTCTCTCTCTCTTCCTCTCTCTCTCTCTCTCTCTCCCCCCCCCCCTCTCTCTCTGTCTGTCTCTCTTTTCTCTCTCTCTCCTCTCTCTCTCTCTTCCTCTCTCTCTCTCTGTCTGTCTGTCTATGTCTCTCTCTGCCTCCGTCTGTCGGTTTCTCTCTCCCCCCTCTCTCTCCCTCTCCCTCTCCCTCTCCCTCTCCCTCTCCCTCACCCTACCCTTCTTCCTCTCCTTTTCCCTCTCCCTCTCCCCCTCCTTCTCTCTTTCTTTCACCATTTTTTCCCTCTTTAAGCCGGGCTCAAAACGCAGAACCGAGCCGTCCCTCCCTCGCTCTCGCATCTCCCAGGAGAGCTGAGAAGAAATGCGGACGAGAAATGTTACATTTCTTCTCTTCACTTCCTCCGTGCCTTTGCCCAGGCGAGGTATGTGCGGGGACCCGGATATGTAAGGATACATGTACACATATATGTACATTTACATGTACTTTTTCACACATTCGGATAATCCTCGTTTGTCTGTTTATACTCTTAAGGAAATAGAGAATGCAAATGATTGCAATATGTAAACTGATATTAATAAATTATAATAAATAATAGAAAGAAATATGGAAATGAATATTGAATATATGTACGAAATGTTGCTCAATGAGAGATATCAGGAAGATAAAATATGAGAATAGACATATGTATGAGATGGAAATGGCGCTGGGAGAGAGAAACAAGAGCATATGATAATCTCTATGTGCTCGAGAACAAATACCCCCTTCCTGTTGTAAGGTATGCAACAGTTCTCGCGGACTTACCCTAGCAGTTCCTCTAGTCCCGATGCAGACGCCAAGGGGCTGAAGTGCCCCTCGATAGAATAATCGTGAATAATGCGTCCGTGCCGCTGTTGACACGCAATGGCATGTGTTGCAAGGCTTTTGCACGTGCAGGATCATGCATCACACTGGCAACACTTTACAAGCCGCTGCGCTTTTGTGCCACTCAGCGGCGCGGAGCTTCGAGCCCGGATTTGCATCTTAACATGACAGATAACTTTGGCCTCTGATGTGGGCAGGGGAGGGGGAGGGGGGGGGGAGGGGAGGGGGGAGGTAGAGTTTTTGCAACATGAGGTCGAATACAAGGCTGGTAACTGAGGAGGCGGGGAGGAGGTAGGGGGTAGGGGTGGGGAGGTTGATGTCAAGCGTGAAAGATTTTAGGAGTGCGAGGGTAGGAGTGCTACAGAGAAGGGTGGGAGGGAGGGGAGGGGAGGGGAGTATTAGCGAAGTATACTGGGATCTGCAGTGATGCAATGAGGTCATGCAGATCACGAGGATGTCACAAGAAATGTATTTAGTTTCTGTATCTCATATGCATCGTTTTGCACCAGTGATTAAACAAGCACGGATCCATTTATTATATGCAGATTTTTTCTTACACATCCATTTACACAAATATGTTCACGCACGCACACAACCACACACACTAATGCATTAACACAGGATGCCCTTAAAACACATATAATATCTGCAACTCAAGCCAACCCACGTATCTCACGCACGGACACACACGCACCGACATCCATACTCACACACATACACAAAACGGAAGTCATAATCTATTGTGTTTTAATAGGATAATATCCTTTGTTTTCTTGTAATTCCCTCATTCTAAGAGGCCGATTCACACGCACTTCCGGTAATCAACGAGCGATCTTGGCGTGACATCTAGTCCTTGTTCATTGATGACATGCCCACTGTGTCTCTTAGCGTGATTTAAATCTTCCTTACGAGTGTTCTTTGGTGTTATCTTAAGTGGGTATTAAGATTGAGGAAGATTCGTTTGTTTAATTACAGTTCGTTTTTTTTTTTTCCTGTTCATCTCTGAAGACAGTTCGTGTTACGTGTATTTAAGTGTTGGATGCTGGCTTTTCTTTTCTCTTTTCTCTTTATAAAGCTTTTTGTTTGGGTTTACGTTTCTTCTTCGTCGCATTTAGCTTGTTATATTCCTACAATATATTCATCATCATCTTCATTAGCATTAGCTTGATTGCTAGTATATTCTGTTTGTATTATTGCACTTCTGCTGCTGCTGCCGAGTAGCATCAGCAACAACAGGTTTACTTCCTTCTCTTCGCCCACAGCTTTCGCCTTTTGCCGATTTAATTTTTTTCCTCCTCTTTTTCTTCTCCTTCTTCAACTTCCTCCTCCTCCTTCTTCTCTTTCATCTACTTCTCCTCCTCCTCCTCCTCCCTCTTTCTCTCTATTCCTCTCCTCTACCTCTTCTTCCTTGTCTTCCACCACCTCGTCCTACATTTTCTCCCTCTCCATCCTGCTTACCTCTCTTAATCACTAGATGCAGCACTTAAATACTAACATGTAAACACCACAATTATCCTTGTGTCACTCAGCGCTATCAGTTTCTTTGCTCATTATAAAATAAAGTTCATTATACATCCCATCGTACCCGCAAACATTATCCGCACCAGTGGACTCGCTTAAGGAGAAAATAAATAAATAAAATAATGAATAAGATAATGACAGCAACAACAACAACAACAAAAGAAAACCTCATTTTCTTCAGGTAGAATTCTTCAACAAACCTCTTTCCACTGCTGCTAATGAGATTTCTACGCTTAGAATACTCGTGCGTTCTTTCAGATATTTTTCGGTTTCGGTGAATGAACTGCGTGGCTTGAAGTGGCTGAAAATGACGTCTGTGTCAGAATGCAGTTGTCATGGAATGACATGAGAGTAGAGGGCGTCTTTCGAAGGGGTTGTATGTGGGGACGAGTAAACAATGTGCTTGAATATTTGTGTGCTTGTGTCCGAGAGAGAGAAAGGGTGTATATGCGTGTAAGAGAGAGAAAGAGGGGGGGGGGAGAAAGAAAGAGAGAAAGAGACGCCAAGACAAATCGTCGGCAAAGTCAAAGTCTAATCTTTTCCCCCTTCAGAAAAAAGATCACGTTTGTCTCCTTCTGGCAAAATTATGGCCGCATATTGCACGTCGTTGAAATTGCACTTCTCCCTCAAGTATCGTCTTTGCAATTTCTTCCCGAAGGCTTACCGGTTGAGATGCTAATGTTGTCAAAGTGCTCGTTTTGATCATGTATTGCATCGCTTTGTAAAAGGAAAGGCAAAAAGTCGTTATGACAAAATTAAAAAATGAAATACACCGAACATAAAAATGGGAAAAAATATAAAAAAGAGAAAAAGAAAGAAAGAAAAAGAACCGAAACAATAAGAAAACAAGAAAAAAAACACTCGGAAAAATATGAAAAAGGAAAGAAAAATACGAAATAAAAGAAAAAGGGAAAAAAGGAAGGGAAAAAAGTAGGCAGATAAAGATGAAACCAGAAAAAAAACATGATGCAGGAAAATACGAGGAACAAAGGTTGCAACAAAGAGGACACAGAATTGGGTATAGGGAAAAAAGTGACAACAAATAACAACAACGCCTGCAATAGCAAAAGCAACAACAACAGCAATATGAGAGCAATAACAACGATTATAAACAGCAGAAACAATAACAATAGGTTTAAGAACAAAGACAAAAACAATGAAAATCATTATCATCAACATCGTACTAAGGATGATTATAATAATGATAGTAATAATGATAATTACAATGACGATAACAATGCCATGATGATAGTTATAACAATGCTAATGATGATGAGGATGAGGATGATAACAATGATAATGATTATAAAAAAATATAATGATAATGAAAGTAACGATAGTGATAGTGATACTTATAATACCAATAATGATGATGATAATAACAATAACAATAAAGATAGTGGATGATAATGATGATGATAATAATGCTAACAAAACAAAATATGGATAATGATCATAAAACAATCAAAGTAATCGGATTAGTGATGTTGATTATCGTAATGATAATGGTAATGATAATAAAAAATAATAATGATAATGATAATAATGATAATGATAACAATGATAATGATAATAATGATAATGATAACAATGACAATGCTAATATATGATAGTTATAATGATGATAATGATAATTATAATAATAATGATTATAATAGTAATAATAACAATAATAATGAAAATAATGATAATGATCATAATGATAGTAATAGCAATTATAATAGTAATAATAATATTGATGATGATATCAATAATGATAATGATAATAGTGATGATAATAATGTTAATATCAATAATAATAGTAAGGATAATAATAATAATGATAATGATAATAATGATATGTACAATGATAACAATTGCAATAATAATTATGACATTAATAACAATCATTACAGCAAAAATAATAATAATAGCATCATTATAATGAAAACAATGATAATAATAGTAATAACGCTCATGGTAATAATATTGATACTACTGCTACTACTGCGACTCCTACAACTACTTCTTTATATAATTCTGATAACAATGCTGTTATTGATAGTAATAATAATGATGATAGTGATAATGATATTAATAGCAACAATAACTGTAGTAATAATGATAATGATAATGATGATAACAATGCTAATGATTATGATAATGATAATAACGATAGTAGTAATAAAGATAATAATGATAATGGTAATGATAATAACGTTAATGATTATAGTAATAATAATCAAAATTATGATAAAAGTAATAAAGAAAATAATGGTAATAATGATAATAAAAAGATAATAATGGTAATAATAAAAATAAAAAGAGATGATAATGGTGAAAAAAACATGATGCTACTACTGCTACTAAAAATAATAATAATGATAATAATGATAATGATAATGATAACAATAATGATAATGATAGCAACAAACAACAACAACAACATCAACTACAAAAATGATAGCAACCACCACAGCAAAACCAATCACTAATCCCAACACGAAAAAGCGAAGCAGCAGTGCCAACTCTACCTGCAGCTCCTCCCTCAGCAGCGTGAGCGAGTGGCGCACGTGTTCCATGTTGTTGACGGTGATGCACAGCTGTTGCGCTCGCTCGTCCTCCTGCGTGTCCGTGGCCAGGGTGTGGAGGCGCTGCTGCAGGAGGTACACGTAGTAGTCCGCTGCTCCTGACATGCTCTGCGACGAAGGGGTTCGAGAGGGCGTTAGCTACACTGATATTTGGGGTGATGATGTGGAAGGTGTTGGGTGGACTCATTGGTGATGTGGAAGGTGTTGGGTGGACTCATTGGTGATGTGGAAGGTGTTGGGTGGACTCATTGGTGATGTGGAAGGTGTTGGGTGGACTCATTGGTGATGTGGAAGGTGTTGGGTGGACTCATTGGTGATGTGGAAGGTGTTGGGTGGACTCATTGGTGATGTGAAAGGTGTTGGGTGGGCTCATTGGTGATGTGGAAGGTGTTGGGTGGACTCATTGGTGATGCGAAAGGTGTTGGGTGGACTCATTGGTGATGTGAAAGGTGTTGGGTGGACTCATTGATGATGTGAAAAGTGTTGGGTGGACTCATTGGTGATGTGAAAGGTGTTGGGTGGACTCATTGATGATGTGAAAAGTGTTGGGTGGACTCATTGGTGGTTTATACCCATTGCAGATTGCTGTCATGACATACCTGACGTAGGAGCTTTGGCCTTTATTTTATTGTGCTATGAGTAGTGAGTGAATGATGATGACATTTGCAGTCATAATCCCTATAATTACCGTAATATTAAGCAAAATGGGTTTCAACTAAAATCCAAAACCTAGACGGCGCCACTTTCTCCTAGCAACAGCAGGAGAGAAAGCCTTGAATGGCACCCATCGACGGTCTCCAGCAAGCCCTATCTCTATAGGGCGATGGCACACAGCAAGTTGATGACCTCTTGCTCTAAAGTACCGTCGATGAAGGATGTGCAGGCAGAGTGAGAAGAGGAAGGTGACTCAAACCATACCCAGTGTCTACAATGTGCTCTTGTTCCTCTGTGTATTGTGTCTTGCACTGTGGCACTCAATCATAAGCTCAAATATCCTTCCTCTTCCCTACAGTACCCGAATACGAAAACATAAAGTTGCCTTTTGTCCTCCCATAAAACAGCACTACTTCTAACACACTGAGTATAAAGAAAATACGGAGTTGATATGGACCCAATACTACAATTTTAGTCAATTGCGACATTGATAGAGCCTGTGATATAACACAGTCTCTCAATATAATAAAGTGCACAAAAATAACGTTTTACAATAAGTGACTGAAAGAGAGTTAGAGAAATCAAGGTAGGTTGCGGGAAGCTGCCTCGCTCTGAAATAAACCCCATCCTGGAGACTGGCCAAGCAAATTTATCCCCGTCCGCAATGGGTTAAAGCTATCGGATGGAATAGTTAACGAGTTACAAGGCAGCGAGTGGACAAATCAATGATTCAAACCGTATTGATGAATGATTTATAGGGTACTGAACGGATTAACAGACTGTTGTGAAATGATCTTTAAGTATAAGGATAAGGATATGCCAGATTTACGGAGCAGATGCTTCGCCGGGCATATATGCCCTGATGCGAGCCCGCCTGTGTCAGCATGTGCTGGTGTGAGACAGTGTGTGATCTGCCCTTGGTTCTTACCCACCGTGGTGCTCAGCCACGGCGGTGACCGCCAGGCGACAATGGAAACTCACGATCTAGGATGAGAAGCCGTCGCGCTAACCACTGCCCTGCCAGGCAGCTACTTTGAGTATAGGTTGTGGTATGGTTGATATGAGCCTTATGAATTGAAGATATCATTCCCCCCCACTTTAACATCTTACGTAGTTCTCACTGCTTCATTTCCCCAACCTTCCTTCTCCTCTCCTACTACCTAATCCCCTTCTCCCTCTCCCTCTCCCTCTCCCCCTAAAACCCTTCCTCTCCTCCCATCCAATCCCTCTCTCCCTCTCCCTCTCCCTCCCTCGTTTCTTATCTCGCCTCGTCTCCCCAGCTTCTTACCTCAATCATCTTGACGAGCAGCGTGTACGAGGAACAAGGGTCCGGCCAGGCGAG
>BOPN01000631.1:60000-62291 GCA_017312705.2 Penaeus japonicus
ATGCATTTAACGCGGGAGCTTTGACAGGAATGACGTGGAATTGCGCTTAAAATCAAGAAATGATGTGTAAGGTGTGTTTTTTTTCTGGAACAGAAAGGAGTGGGTGGGCAAGATGAAGAAGGGGATGTCAAAAAGAAAGAGAGGAGAGAGGAAGGAGGTGTATTGACACCATTGAAGGAAAAAAAGTATGAAAGAAACAGAGGAAGAAAAGGAGAGAGAGAGAGAGAGAGAGAGAGAGAGAGAGAGAGAGAGAGAGAGAGAGAGAGAGAGAGAGAGAGATAGATAGGTAGAGAGAGAGAGAGAGAGATCATAGCAGATAGGGAGGACACAAATAGGAGATATCTGTGAGCCTTTTAAGGGTCGGTGTATCCTGTCTGCGTGAGGGAGATGCATGCCCGGGAGGCCCGCAGTAGTCCTGGAGGAGTGAGGGCGGAGGCGACGCAGGATCTTGAGGCTGGAAAAAGGTTCTGGCGATTTGGATGAAGACGGATGGCGAAGTGGAGTGAAGGCGAGTGTGAATCGCTTGCTTAGGGAAGTGGCAGGGGAAAAAATCGCGAGGCTTGTTGTGCCTTGTTGGTGAAATGAGGTTTGCAAATCTGGCTGTAAAGAGGGAGGGCCAAGGGGGGCGAGGATTAAAGTAGGAAAGAGTGGCGTGACGGGAACAGGAAGTCGCGGGCAAGGAGGCGGAAGGAGGAGCGAGGAAGATGGAGTGAGTCATACCTGTGGCAAAAGACGTTAAAGCTAAATAAATGTGGAGGAGGAAGGAAAGAGGATAATGGTGTGAAGCTAAAGGTAAGATATAGAGGAAGGCAAAGATACACAGGGAGATTAATGGTTGGCATTTTGAGAAAAGGAATTGCAAGATACAGCGACAAGGTGCATTTTCTCTCGCTCGTATGTATAAAGTGCATAATAAGGTAAGCAGCGAGACAGTCGTGCATGCAAGCAGAATCTACATAGCTAATTCTAGTTTCAAAGAATCAGGAATTCCGCTCATCTTGGCGAAGAGCGCATACAGAAGATGGTCGTAATAACATTGATAATGAAGATGATAATGAAGTTGATCTCACACCGGGAGCGAGAGCGAGGCGTCGCGAGGATGGAATGAGAATGTCTTGGCACAAAGCGAGGGCGTGTGGGAGTGCCAGTGTGAGTGTGGGCGAGTTAGCGTTATTGTGCTCAGGACAAAGAAAGATTCGGGGCGCGGTGGGAAGGAGGTCACGAAGGAGAGGAGGGGAAGCGGAGGGTAATGGGGAAGTCGGGTGTGAGGAAGGAAGGGGGAAATGGGGAGGAAGGGGAAGAGAAGGAGGGAGGGAGGGAGGGAGGGAGGAAAGGAGGGAAAGAAACAAATAGTGGAAGGAACCAGGGGAGAAAGAGGGAGAGAGGCTTGCAGTAGATAAGAAGGGAAAGTGGAAGGAAAGAGAGGGAGACAGGCATTAGAACAAGGAGGGAGAAAAAGAGGGAGATAAGCATGAAATGGAATAAGGAAGGAGGAAGGGAGGAAAAGTGGAAGGGGGACTGAAGGAAATTAAGAGAGAGAGGGAGGCTTGCATTGAAACAAAGAGGGAAAGCAAGAGTAAGATAAACATGATGTGTGTGTGTGAGAGAGAGAGAGAGAGAGAGAGAGAGAGAGAGAGAGAGAGAGAGAGAGAGAGAGAGAGAGAGAGAGAGAGAGAGAGAGAGAGATATGCGCTGTCGAGGCCCGTGTCAAGAGGCCGTATCGAAGGCCGCGGGTGTGTCGTAAGGAGGGACTATGGGAAAGCCAAAGGCGGAGACAATCCTTCGGGGAAAAGGCAACAGCAAAGGAGCGCAGAGCGAACGACTCTATGTGGAAGAAAGAGATGAAAAAAGTGGAAAGGAAGTGGAGGTGATGGAGGAGGCAGAGTGAATGAGGGATGAAAGCAAGGAAGCCGGAGAGAAGAATAAACAAAAGGATAAAAAAACAGAGATATGTTAACGTGAATGCGAAGAGGAAAAAGAAAACGGTAGGAAGGTGAGGCAGGAGAATCGAGAGAGACAATGGAAATAAAAATATGATAAGAAAGATATTCAGAGGGAAACAGCGCTTTGGAACTCGAATGTTAAAATGGGAGATAAAAAGATACTAAACGGGGAGAGAGAAATAAATAAATAGATAGAGACAGAAACGGAGAGAGAGAGAGAGAGAGAGAGAGAGAGAGAGAGAGAGAGAGAAAATGAAAGAGAGAGAGACTATAAGGGAGAGAAAGAGGGAGAGAAAGAGAAAGAGAGAGTGAGAGAGAGAGAGAGAGAGAGAGAGAGGGAGATAGAGA
>BOPN01000631.1:65549-68049 GCA_017312705.2 Penaeus japonicus
GAGGAAGAGAGAGAGAGAGAGAGAGAGAGAGAGAGAGAGAGAGAGAGAGAGAGAGAGAATGAAATCGTCCAAGGGGAGAGTGAGAAAAAATCGATAAATAAGCGGAAAAGTGGCATTAGCAGGAGTGCGTGCAAGAGGGGCTCTGGGTGTACATGGGGCACTAATGAGGAACCTCGATGACCTGGATTTTGGAAGGTTCATAACGAAGGTCCGCATTTCGTCACGAAGATTGCGGTCGTGAGATCTTCGTACTATGGGAGGCTGGTTGTTATGCAGGAGTTGGTAAAAGGAGGCGCCATATAGTAACGGTCAGTCTGAAGGGATTGAAAGACACCCAAGACTAGAAACATTCTTGGAAGGAAGATTTTAAGCCTAAGGGGTTGTGTGGCGAGGGATCTCGGGTTGAATTGGATGTTAGATGAAAGATCATTATTAGGGTGAGGGAATCTGGCTTTGTTTAGAGCAGGAGAAAGATTACGATGAAACTGAAATGAATGGACCAAAGGCTGCGATCGAAGGTATAAAAGGAGATTGAAGTGGTTGGGTCTGTAGCAGCTGGTAGTTACATGCTAAAAGGAGGTGGTTCTTATGACGTAAACTATGGAGGGAGGCAGTTGTTAGTGATATGTTTTAGATAATGTTATAGGAAAAGGGCAATGATGACGACACGAATCCCTAAATGTAAATATATTTCCCTGATTACCTTCGTGTAAAGGAAAGAAAAGTGAGTGAAATACTGTCACTCATTTCAATGTAAGTTTCGCTGAAACATTTTTGGAAATATATTTTTTTTAGCGGGAAGGGAAAAATGATCATGAATGTAAAATGAAGCTCATTAGAAATATTGATGAAAATAAAATCAGGTTGAAAGTAGGGAAGAGTAGGCGGATAAATTGCGAAATTTAAATTACTTTTAAAGAACTTTTAATGTAGAATGTCGGTGGTACGGATGAATAATCACCTCCAGAATAAATACAATGTAGTGAAGAGTACAAACATACTCATATTGCAGAGGAAGAATAACAGAGAGGGAGAAGGGGGAGGAAACAGAGAAATCAGATTTAAATAAATAAAGATAACAGTGTTGGATAATGCATGACCCGACAGGAGAAGATACAGAGTGACGTTGATGATGAACCGGAAAGCAGGTGAGGGGGCGAAGCGAAAGAGAGAGAGAGAGAGAGAGAGAGAGAGAAGGGAAAACGGAAAAGGGAGATCAGTCACCATGCAGCACGTCTTTGACAAGGCTAATGAGGGAGAGCGGCATGCACTGTTTATCCTGCAGCTTGTTAACAGATATATGCCTCGTGTCTGTTGGGGGCTGCAAGTTGCGTGGTCTGAATGGTGTGCTAAAGCAGGTAATGCAGTCCATCGACTAAGTTACGGCGCAGTGCTGGAGGGTAGTATAAACTTGATTACATGTCTGTGGCTGCGTGTTACATGCTGTGGTAAATATGGAAACAGAAAACGCTGCAGTAATAATGACTGAAAGATCAGCATGGTAAAAGTGAAATCTTTGCATGATCCTAAAGAGGGTACAAGCAAAACTGCGTTGCATGAAGAGTTAATGAAGCTTGCTATACTGGGCGAGTAAAGCGAAATGGCAAGCAGCGTAGTTCAATGAAGCTCGTTAATCTTGCCCGGGAACGGGAGTATCAGATGCAAGATCAGAGCAGAGCAGAATGATGTCAGGCAATGAGGTGTGGCGGAGATTGAGCTACGGAGGAAAAAAAATAAAAGAGTGAGATATGAAACTAAAAGCAGCTCATAAAGGGCTTTTACGGAGAAAGAGGCTTTGTCAGATTTGAAACGACGATATACAGTGCAAGAAGCTGGTTGCACTGACAGTGATGTATTTAAAGTCATGGTACAATGTATGTGTAGTAGATAGAAGCTTTGTGTTGTCAATGTAAGTTTGAAATAGATCAATGGAAAGCTGGAATAAATACAAACGAAGAACACCGCTACAAGACTTGTAGGTAGACGGGTGTTACTCCGAGTGTAGTGAGATTGTGTGGGCGGCGGTGCCTGGGGGCGTGAGAGGTGCTTAAGTGGTTATGAAGAACAACATAATGATGGGTGTCTAGAGGGGATGGGGATTAGGTATAAGTGTGGAGAAGAAGACAGTGGAGGAAAGACGGACGAAGGAAGGAGCGGAGGGGATGTTTGTGCTACACGAAGAATAGAGAAAAACGAGAAGTGAAAGATATCCCAGGGAAAGGGCGATCGTATCCATGCAAAACTAAAGCCATGGGTGCAAGAGAAAGGGGAAAAGACTTGGAGGAGGGTAAGCAGGGTGGAATAAAGAGGAAATTGGATGGGAAATGAAGGAAATGAGAGGCACTTATGGTTTATGGATACGTGTCAGTGCAGGGGAGAGACGAGAGGCGAGAGGGTATTGTGGAGAGGGGTGCTTATGACGAGAACGTGAATGAGGAGACGAGAGATGGGAAGGGGGGGGGGGGTGAGTGTGTGATTATTGAGAACAAAGAAAGAGAAG
>BOPN01000631.1:75549-78049 GCA_017312705.2 Penaeus japonicus
ATCAGCAAAAGAAGTGAAAAAAATCTACACATTTCCTTTGACCTCTTTTATCTTATTCCCTTTGGTCTTACGATCATTACATTTTCCTTTCTTTCTCCTGTATATGAGTGTCTATTGTCTATCTACATCAAATGATCTTCCTCTCCTGCCTCATACCGACCTCAGGAGTGCGTCGAGGCGAATGGCGTGCGTCTTGGAGGGCGTCGGGAAGACGTCTCTGTGGCGTCTCACTTCCGTCAGGCTGTGCTCGAGGAAGTTGCTGTAGGACTCCGCCAACATCTCTTCCTGTAGGAGGAGGGGGGGGGGGAGACGAGAGTCTGGTTAGGGCCTCAAGGGATTTCTGCGGTGTGTCTGGTTGTAAGCTGTTAGAGGAGAGGACACACACACACACACACACACACACTCACACACACAGACACACACACACACACACACACACACACACACACACACACACACACACACAGACACACACACACACACACACACACACACACACACACACACACACACACACACACAGATGAATGTATGGATGTATGTATAATATCATGATATTCCCTGTTGCATGATATTAGACACATTGTTTGTTAACTGGACAACTTATTTTGGAAGATGCATATTCACCAAAACGTTTCCATCAAATTCCGCACTAATTCACGGTTTCCATTCAGCCACAGACTATAATAATGTGTTAAAAGTTTCCAACAACATTTAAGCCAATCAGAATTTCTAGAAAGAATGAAGCAGAGTGTTATTAGAAGAATCCCAAGGGTTGATAATGATTACGTTCACTTATGCTCTCCTCGTCCTTAATGCGTTCTATGACCTCTGTTCAGTTTCTGTAACCACTTGGAATGATGGCAATAATGATCGCTAGACAATTATGCTACACCGAATTACGTCTAATAAGTGTATTTACATGCATTTTCGACATGGAAGGCGAGTCCTCAAACCCTTTTTGAGAATTCCAGGGCCGAAGTGGATTTCCTGAGATCCGAGTGAATTTGACAACAATTTCGAGTGGCACTTGCAACACACACACCACACTCCCCTGCCAAAAATTCACACTTAAACTGAAATATTCTCTTTTCTTTAGCTGTTACAAAGTTGTTTTCGCATCGAGCGCCTGTGGGTCTTGCCTTTGATCTTCAGAGTGAGTGAACACGCGACCCCCGCAGACAGTCAAAATACGGATCTTCATTTTCCTTACACGAACCACTTCCCATTCTTAAAAAACACAGGTCGATCCATTTCTCTTTTGTTTGTCGTCTTGTTATCTCTCTGTCTCTATCTTTCTCTCTCTCTCTCTCTATCCTTCTCTCTCTCATCTCTCTCTTTCTCTCTCCTTCTCTCTCACTCTCTCTCTCTCCTTCTCTCTTTCTCTCTGTCTCTCTCTCTCTCTCTTCTTCTCTCTCTCTCTCTCTCCTTCTCTCTCTCTCTCTCTCTCTCTCTCTCTCTCTCTCTCTCTCTCTCTCTCTCTCTCTCTCTCTCTCTCTCTCTCTCTCTCTCTCTCTCTCTCTCTCTCTCTCTCTCTCTCTCTCTCACTCTCTATCTCTCTCTTTGCCCCTCTCTCCCTGTATCTCTGCCTCTCTCTATAACATATTGAAATGCCATACGTTTTGTGGTTGCATTATACATTATGAACCGTGGAATTCAAGATTTGGGAATGGAAGAGAACTCTGACGTGGCCTCCGCGTAACCCATTATTCGCGTGGCGATTCAGTACCGTTACTGCTTGCAAACTAACATTCATTTTATGTTATGTTATGATCTCTCTGTTCGCTGTGCAACGATTTCATTACTATCCATAAGTATTGTGTACCGTAGGTCACACTAAGACACTAAGCAGCCAGTGCTCCATAGCATGAGCAGCTCGTTCAGTTTGCCCTTCCGTCCAACTAAGAGATTTTAGCATCAGACCTAAAGGCGCAAGGACGTCCTTCTCCTGCGCTCTCATGCTCCCCTTGGCGCTCCGTCAGCTTACATACTCCCTCTCTGTCTCTCTGTATCTCTCTCTTTCTGTCTATCTGTCTCTTTTTTTCTCTCTCTCCTCTCTCTTTCACACACATACCACACACACACACACACTCACTCACACACACACACACACACACACACACACACACACACACACACACACACACACACACACACACACACACACACACACACACACACACACACACACACACACACACACACACACACAAAGATGGTGTAAGGCACTGGTATTGTACATCATGCGACCCAAGACATTAATCATATATTTCTACTTAATTCAATGCAATATCGCTGGCAGTCTGTTTTGACCTGACGCGGCCGTTTCCTGTGTTCGTTTCCGCCTCGAAACTCCAGCTTCTCTAAACAGCTGTCTTTGCTAACGGAAGCCTTTAGGCGTAGAGAGTTGACTCAGGATATATACTTAAGAGGACACACAAGGAACCGAGAGACAGAAGAGGTCAGACAGACAGACAAGAGCGAACAGCTCTGATCTCTG
>BOPN01000631.1:103049-105549 GCA_017312705.2 Penaeus japonicus
TCAGATATTACAAAGCCAGTCTCGTGTCGTAACGACCTTTACAGCCAAATTTCGCCCGTAACCTTTCGTGATTGGTCAATAGGTATCTTCCGGTCTGGCATCCATGAAGTAATATAAACTTGTGCTTCACTGTATTTCTTGTTCTTTCATAGAATGGATGTCTAGACGACAGGACACCACCTCCGCACCCAGAGTGGAGTTGAACGAAGGGACAGGACAGCAGTCGCGCTCCGCTTTTAGTAGGTAAGCACGGGCGAGCGTGACAACTCAATGAGATCGTAAATAACACATGTCATAAAAGGTGATCGTACTTAGAACTGATCCCCTCGGAGCAGCTCTACGCTTTTTTGTTCTTCTTTTCTCTATTTGTCTGCTTGTTTGTGTTCTTCCTCCCTCCCTCCCTCTCTCTTTCTCTGTATCTCTCTTGCTCGTTCTCTCTCTCTCTCTCTCTCTCTCTCTCTCTCTCTCTCTCTCTCTCTCTCTCTCTCTCTCTCTCTCTCTCTCTCTCTCTCTCTCTCTCTCTCTCTCTCTCTCTCTCTCTCTCTCTCTCTCTCTCTCTCTCTCTCTCTCTCGCCCTCTCTCTCCCTCTCTCTCATTATTTTGAGGACTTCCTTTTCTCCCTCTCGTAGTCCACTCCCTTTCCATTCTTCCCCTCACCCTCTCTGCTCTCGACTCCCCTTTCTCTCCGCCCTCTCCTCTGCCGGATTTTCTTCCTGTCATTGCAACCTCGCTTCTCGACATGATTCTTCCTTTTCTTCGACTGTGCGACCCCTCTGCGTTCCTCTCCTTCTCCGCCGTCCCTCTCCCCTTCATCTCTTTCCCCTCCGCTCAATCAATTCTTGCTCCCCTTACCCTCATTCTGTTTATAGAGGGATATAAACAAGATATAAAAACCAGAAGTAAATGAACTCGCATCCCGCGTCCCTCTCCGCTCCCCGACACAAAGCCTGTTGCGCTGCGCCAAAAGAGGGAGGAGAGAGAGAGCGTTGCGTTTCGAAATAGGCTTATGTTCTTGGCCCGAAACATAATCAGTAGGTAATAGGTGGAACGAAGGAAATTTTCCCTCATACTACAGTAAGATTGGATTTCCTGAAAGAATCTGTAATATCTTCTTTATACTTCCTTATACCTGTGAAGTAATTCGCGAATTCAGCATTCGAAGCTTTCATATACCATACTTTGGCAGATTTATTTCACTGGCGTATTATTTATAGCTGCTTATTAATTTAATTGTTAGATATCTTCGGAGACTGACGTGTCTTCTGAAACTTTAGCCTCAAAGGGGAAGGACACTGCAGTTCAACGCGGCCGACCTGCACACCACACATTATGAATTGAACATACGCTACGTCAGAACACAGCTGACTTCTTTTGTGACTTTGGCCATGGGAGATAACTTTTATTCCTGAGAGTACAGGATAAAGAATATCATATCATACACACAGCGCACACTTGGTCGTTCTTGTTTACAAGAGCATCAGTATTGCCTCTTCGTACCGGATTCGTACGGATGTCTTTAGGGATAACTGCGGCAAATTGGTGCTCTGTTCAACACCAGCTCAGCGTAGCCTAGAGAAGATTTTAGACAACATAAAATTTTCAATTGTGATGTTCCATCTTGCTATTTGATTCCATTTGCACAATGATTGCCAGCTATCTCATTAACAAATGAATGTTAGTCTAACCAGTATAACATAATTTCATAACCCAGACTTCCACTCCAATAAGTGAGTTAGCAGACTAGAATATTCTCTTTGTTTCATCTGAGCGAAAATTTAAACACCAGTATTTGCATTGTAGCCACTTAGTGATTATGATCAGTTTCTGATGCATTTAATGATATTAAAAGCACCATGGAACTCTGCTGTTTTCGATTGCGAGATAAAACTCTGCGACGCACTTCGGTGGCAGACAAGTAATATAAACTGATCTCTACCTTTTCGTAGAAATATTATGTGCATATTTCCATGTCTGCGCATTAAATATTACACAAGCACACACAAGCCACACGTGCATACAAGCGCGCATACACAAACGAATACATACACACATACAGAAAAAGAAAATCAAATGAGTGTACATACCTACAGATGCAAGAATACATATTCGTTCCACAGCTGTTTCTGAATACACACTAACGATTTGCGATTCGATTCCAGGGGGACAACAAATATCCGTTGTTTTCTTTGATTGTTCTTTATATGTACAACTAAACCGACTGACACATCAATCTCTACCATTTCAGTCTACTATTGTTTTCGTGAAGGGAAATTCTAGGACGTCCTGCCATGACTACCAATGATGCCAGGTGTAGACTGCTGAGGATATGACTAAGAAACGCATGCAGAATATATCATGACCTAAAAGCCAAAGGAAAAAAAAGAGATAGATCTATATATATATTGGACAAGAGACATTTCCTCCGTTTAAGAATCGTGAAGACTCGATGGTGTTCTGATTTCCCCGGGGAGCCTCGTGCCCACCACACTTTAAGCGGAAT
>BOPN01000631.1:148049-150549 GCA_017312705.2 Penaeus japonicus
CGTTGACTCTCTCTCTCAATCTTTTCATGTTTACCATAGCTCCCCCAAAGGAACCCAGTGTTCTAGGAAAGGAAATGGAAGACTATAGCAGGTCTCTATGGGGAAATGCGTTGAGCGAGCCACTCGGCTTGTGTGTCAGCCGCAAGTGGTAGCAAGGGGTAGCTAACCTATGCTACTGGCTCCGGCCATGCGAGGAAGTAGTGAAATGCTGGTATTCTCGTGTTACGGACCTTTTTCGTCATACCGTACAATGAATACAACTTTTGGTATAATAGTGGTGTAGCAGCTTGTGAAGGCCAAGAGATGAATCGTGAATTCAAAGGGATGCTACAAAGCACCCGTTGGGTGGCAATACTCAACAAAAGATGCGACCTTTGTGGCGATTACACTTTCTGAGTGCATTATGTCGCATCTATACATTTTTATATATGACAATAATATCTGTTCATCAGGTGTCTAAATGATAGTCCACACTACATTCGCACAAGTCTTGTACACATGACCTGTTGTTACATAAACCTTTTTAAGCCTACACACGCGATGGCCACGCCCACTACTGGCACAGCAACCATGCTTATTTAATGAGTTCGGAAAAAAAAGAGTGAGGAAAGTAGATATGAGATGAGCGAGAGAGAGAGAGGGAGAGTCAGAGTCATTTGTAGGTAAGTAAACTTGACATCATGTACAGGAAAGGGTGATTAAAAGTCGACTATATTGAGTATATATATACATTGTACATTGATGCAATTGTGGCCAATACCATCACGCATCTTATCAACTTTCACGATTTCTTTTATCTACAGAATGTATCTGGCACCTGTGAACCAATGCTAGGAGGCAGGGGAAGATCTGTCAGAAATCAAAACATTTTATATGCAAATAGCGTTGAAAGTTTTATAGCGATCGAAAAGAGGGTGTTGGAGGCATGCCCTTCATTCCTCCTCTGGCTTAGACGCCAAAGACTCATGAAGATATGGAAACCGTAACTCCAGACTTCAAACATCCTCGCCCTGACACACTGAGACTCTCGGCGTGACGCAAAACTCTTCCCTGGCTGTAGGAGTAAGTGTGAGATTGTAGAACTTGTACACAGATGATTCGGGTATGGCGTCGCCTCAGTAAATATGCGGCGGGTTTCTACCAGGATTGTGAGGCATGATGTATGAGTGTTATGTACTGCGTTTGGATGCGAATCTGGAGCAAATGAGGGTGTAGGTGAAATTTCTCATCATGTTAAATCGTAATGAAACTTTTGATAATGATAGTCTTGCAGTTATCATCAGGGAAAGTATATAGATATTTTAAACAAAGTGAATTTTATATATTCTTATTTAGCAGAAGTTAAAGGCATATGTATTAATACCGATATTAATATTAATCACTGCTAACTGAAATATATTTCAGAACCACACTAATTATAATAATGTAATGATAACTGAATATCTTAAAAGTCTTGAAATAACCGGCAGCTGACCTGATATGCAAAAGAAAACAGTTTATTACACGAATCATTACTTAGTCATGAACAATGGTGTTTAGTCAGACACAGAACAATGGTAGTGCAATAGAAACTATGTTCAAACACATCAATATTTACACAAGAGTAAATCATCTCTAATTAAAGTGCAACATCAATTAACAGTATCTTTATGAGGCACGTGCGACGAGTTTGTAAATCTGCATGCGACTGGCTGTGTGTGTGTGAGTGTGCATGTGCGTTGGGCCAGGACTGTCGACGCTCGAGTGTTAGAATGCGTCGAAACAGCATATACGAACAGTGGTAAATGTGTATATATCGGAGCTGGTGTGATTGATAAGGCTCACAATATGTATGCGGTTCAGTCTCATCAAAATATTTATATCTGTGCATTAGTGTGGCCATAATACAATGTATATGCAGATATACATACATTTGTGTACGCATATAGGTTCGTTTAGGTTTACAACTGACATTTGTTTAAATATTGGCGCTCGATTTGTGCTGCCTATTTGTGAATATTTCCAGGAATAGTCATTTTATCTTAACATTACAGACATCAAGTTGTTCTACATAGAACATTGTGATAGATACTGCAGATAATTCTGTTAAAAAATGCTTTTGGTGAAGAAAGGGATACATGAGACTCAATAACTTCAAGATACGTATTTCGTCATCAGAATCACATGCAGTTCTGTGACTCCCATGGCGAGATAGGAGAAACGTGTCGATTACATCTCTTGCGTTGAGAAAGTATTCAGTCACATTTAAACCTTTTCTTTGTCACAAAGTACTCTGCAAAATACTTCCTGGAAACATGTAATAAGTAGTGATATTTCAAAAGAGAATGATGAATGTTATATAGTTAAATATAGTGTGCATTTGTTTAAGTTTCTAACCACCATGAGGACTGGATTCAAGTTCTTATCCAATCGGTGAGCGAGCAAACAACCGGCTGCCCTGCTGGACGGTTCTTAGGAAGCAGAGGAAAAGCAATTCACAAGCTGTGCGAGCAAAGCTTTG
>BOPN01000631.1:163049-165549 GCA_017312705.2 Penaeus japonicus
GAGAGAAGAAAGAAAGAAAGAAAGAAAGAAGAAGAGCGCAGAAAGAGAAGAACGAAGAAGAGAAGAAGAAGAAGAAGAAGAAGAAGAAAGAAGGGGGGGAGGGGAGGGAGGGGAAGGAGAGGGAGAAATAAAGAGAGAGAGATAAAGAGAAAGAGAAAGAGAAAGAGAGATAGCTAGCTAGCTAGCTAGATAGATAGATAGAGAGAGAGAGAGGGAGAGGGTAAGAGAGAGAGAGAGAGAGAGAGAGAGAGAGAGAGAGAGAGAGAGAGAGAGAGAGAGAGAGAGAGAGAGAGAGAGAGAGAGAGAGAGAGAAAACGAGAAATGAAAAGCGAGAACGGTTCAGAGTGTTTTCAATTTTCGAGATTGGAATTTTGAATAACATTAGATCTGTCCTAGATAAATAAAAAGAAAGATCAACTTCAAATATAAAAGTTGGCGGCCTGGCGGATAGCGTTTCCAGCCAATAGATCTATTTCCTCAAAGAAGTCAAGAGACCAACATAGGCCTTGATGTATTCGCTTCAGTCGTTTGGCCAAAAGGAATTAGGCAAAGCTAATCTTTCTCTCCCTCTCCCAGTGTCTAAAGAGGGAGGAGTCTTGATTAATAAATCCTAAGGAGGCTTGTAAATGCTGTTGCAAGTGCATATGACTTTGCATTTATCGGCAGATATACCGTGCAATTGTTACGTGCTTATCTTATGAATTTGAGTTTTTTTTAAAGATGTTTTTTTCTTTAAGTTAAGGTAAAAGGAACACTTAAATTCTTATTACTGTTGAAATATAAAGTAACTAAGTATTTGAATATCTATAACATTTGAGTAGCATCCTAGCTTGGCATTCTTAACTGCTGTGTGTGTCATGTAATGCATCATGTATTTTACAGATTCAATATGAAAAAAAAAACAATACATACATTCTAGGTAAATGGATATCTAAATAACTGATTAAGTTATCAATTAACAAAATCTCTACCACAAAGGATCCTTTCCAAAATAAACTGCACCAGTATAACAGCAAATTATTAGCGATTTTGATTATACGGAAATTTCGTTTCTTGACAGCATTTGCAAACACATTCCGTTTATGATTAGCGTTCTTAATTACCATATATCAAGTGCTATTGTGAGTGAGATTACTTCCGGAAGAAACTTTTGAAGCGTGTTTATAGTCACTATTAGTAATATTAATAGAATGTACTTGTTTCAATCAAAGGAATGGTAGGCTCATGTGATCTTATTTCTTTTCTGAGTCTTTTTAGTTCTTAATAGGTTGTTTTACAGTAAGCCTCAGATAGAGTTAAGATAAGAATATCATGTATCAGTTCTCAACATCCCACTATGAGAGCTCTGTTGCTGAAGTGTTTAAAGCGTCTAAACTTCTATTCATCGGAGGCGATAGAATTAACTTTATAGAAGTAATACGATACAACAGGCAACTTGCTCTGGGATATCCGGAATTGTCGTTGCGTCTTTCCTTGGCTTCTTTTGAGTAGAATTGATTAGTAGTGGATAAAATGCAACCGATTCTCTTGTCTTATTAAATGTGTATTATATTTCCTTCAGCGTGTGGCACATAGTCATGCTCCTTTATTCCCTTTTCTTTGTTCAGCAGCTAAATCAAATGTGTTTGCGTGTATCAGTTTCAGATTAGCGCAGGTCAAAGTTTGATTACACACTCGGGCCAAATCAAAGGCTTAGCTCCCCGTTCCAGCCACTTAACATGCGCACGTTTTCGGATACTCGTCAGACAAACTTTTTGACGGGTTGAATTATCAGCAACAGATGATTATATGCCGGTAAACCCATGCACATGGCATTCACAAACAACCAAAGTGATATGAACAAGCAACGCGTGAAGATAGTCATCTCACGCCTCCGCAATATTTCCCTTGTTCATTATAAAGTTATCTCACAGTCCGTTTAGCACGAAGGCCAACTACAGGCCCGCCAGATTAGGTTATTGACAATATGCAAACACGCTCACTTTATGCACCGGTCCCCTTCTGCTTCACCTGAATAGGAGTTGTAGAAGCAAGAGGTCTTGTTAATATGATAGTTATGATTTCTGGCAAGTTATTAACGAACGCCGCAGCGCAGAACAAGAGACTCGGAGTTAAGATTCCAGCATCTAATCGCATTGTCAGGCCTTGATTGGACATTCTTTCCTGTCGAGCAACAATCATATCAGGGTTAGATTTTGCTTGATTTCTGGTTTGTGCAATGACTGTTTTATATTTCAATCTTTTCATTGCTATCCTAAGAATCGACACTCACCTAGTTTGGGCAGATCAAGCCTGTGCCTCGCTCCCGCGCTATAAGCTTGTCAATAAGAGCTATAACCGCCTTTCCCAACCTCCCTCGAGTGCAAAAACCGGAGTCTTATCGACTCACGCGAGCTTTCTGGTCTCCTGATCTTCCTGCTAGATTCTCCAACTTTGCTGCCATTCCCGACATGTAACACGAATATGGCTCTCGTCTTAGACAAACCATTCTGCCGACTGA
>BOPN01000631.1:193049-195549 GCA_017312705.2 Penaeus japonicus
GTTGAGAGTCAGCCGAAATAAGTACATTTGTGTGAACGAGAAGGATGGTGGAAATGCAGTGCGAATGCAAGTAAAGTGAAAAAAGATTAATGATTTTAAGTAAAAGGGATCAAAGTGCAAGGCGAGGATGGGTGCGATAGGGAGGGAAGGAATAAGATACAAGCGGAATGGAATGGCTGGAGAAGAGTCTCAGGAATTATCTGTGGTAGAATAATATCCACAACTTTGAAAGGGAAGGCTAAAAGGGTTGCAGTAAGACCAGCCATGCAGTATGGTTTGGAGACAGTAGCTCTAACCAAGAGGCAAGAGGCAGAAATAGAGGAGGCAGAGATGAGGATGTTCAGGTTCTCACTGGGGGTAACGAGAAAAGATAAGATCAGAAATGAACATATAAGAGGAGCAACGCATGTGGAACAGTTTGGAAATAAGGCCAGGGAGGAAAGGTTAAGGTGGGTTGGCCATGATGAGGAGAGACGAGATACATGCCGGGAGGAGGATGTTAGGTATGGAACCATCAGGGGAAGGCTTAAGAGGAGAGTCATGGATGCAGTGAGAGGAGGTATGAGAAGAGCTGGTCTGACTGAAGAGGATGCAGAGGACAGAGGGAGATGGAGACAAGGGATCCGCTGTGGCGACTAAAATGGGAAAAGCCGAAAGAGGAAGATGTATATGTATGTACGTACAAGTAGAAAAAAGTGTGTGTGTGCGTGTGCGTGTGTGTGTGTGTGTGTGTGTGTGTGTGTGTGTGTGTGTGTGTACATATAAACATATACATAAACATATAAGTTTGTTTAATCTAGGATTCATTCCCTATTAGTGTAAAACTGTGATTCTATTCAATTTTTATACAAGTATCATTTATAAACGATAATAGCAAAGTTAACGATGCCTATCATTGCTTCTACCACTGTTTTTTGTTACTACTACTATACTTATACTAATATTATTACTAGATAATGAATATGATAGAAATAATAATGATAATAATAACAATGATAATAATAAAAAGTAACAAAGATTATCATCATAATAGTAAAGATAACAATAACAAAAAATATCAGATCAAGATAACAAAGATTAATAGTGATGAAGGTAATAACAATTGCTATAATAAATGGGATAATAATGATAATAATAATGGAGTGAAAGAGACAGAGAGAGAAATAGGAAGAGAGAGAGAAAGAAATAGAGGGAGAGAGAGATAGAGAAAGATAGAGAGAGAGAGAGAGAGAGAGAGAGAGAGAGAGAGAGAGAGAGAGAGAGAGAGAGAGAGAGAGAGAGAGAGAGAAAGGCAGAAAGAAATCGACAAAGACAGAGAGTAAAGAGGAGAGAGAGAGTGAAGGCGAAAGGAGGAAGAGGGGCGAATAAGAAACAAAAACAGAAAGACAGAGATGTAAAAGAAAAAAAAGAAAAAAAAGAGACAGATAAAAGACATCCCGTCTACCGTTTCCTGTGTGTATTGCGAAACATGACCAAAACCCTTGGCACACTCTAACGATTCCACTGCCAAAACCCCTAGTTAGTTGATAATTATCCAATGATCTTAAAGTCAAAATGGTAATTCCGGAATGATGGATCACATGTTATACCCGAAGTATTTTCCTAACAACTACCTGTTCCGCGAGCAACAGGTTAATCAATAATCGCACACTAATCCTGTTTCATGCGGCAGCATTCTAAACATTCTGGTTAATTCCATTACCTCGAAACTTCGAGTCATTATGAAATACTAATTACCATAAGATTGAGTTACCCAGAGCGACAAGATGTTGGGAAGGCGCTCGAGAATGAGGCAAGGGCTGCCAATGAGGGAAGGGGGGGGGGGGGGGGGGAGGAAGAATGAGCCGTTGGGGACGGCTAGATTCATGTCCCGTTCTTGTCCCTTCATAGCATCAGTCCTCACAGTTTACACTTCAATCTGCACTTTACAGAACACGCGTTCCCCCGGACGCATGCGGGTTCCGAGTGATGACACACGCATCCCTACCCCTCCCCTTCTTACCCCCTCCCTCCCATCCTGCCCCCTCCTTCCCGCTCCCTCCACCTATCCCCCTCCCTCTCCTTCACCCACATCCCACTTCTTTGTTGAACTCATCGTCTCCCCCCCCCCAGCCCGCTCCACCCCCTCCCCAATCCCAACCCCTGAGAGTATATCTGCTCTTTGACGTAACCGGTGTTACTTTACCCGGAGTTAGTAGGCATTTACAAATAGGTTTTAGCCGTAAGCAAATGAGGTAGGCAGGAAGATAATTGTGTCCGGCTGCGTAATCATATCCTATATTCTTGTTATTCCTATTTACATACATCTGTTTCTGAATGTCGTTTCCGTATTCGCCTCTTTGGCGATGTTGTGATGAAAGCATCACAACATCGAACTCACTTCCATCCATCCACCACTCGCCCTAATCCCTCACCTCCACCCCCCCCCCCCCCCAAAAAAAAAAAAAAAAAAAAAAAGTCGGAAAGCGACGACCGCAGCGAAAAGACCGTTAAAAACAGC
>BOPN01000631.1:241466-243966 GCA_017312705.2 Penaeus japonicus
TATGCTCACCAACATCCTTCGTGATTGTCTCTCGCCCGCTTTCCCTGACTCCCAGCGGTGTCTATTATCTCCTTTCCTACGTCCTGTTGTCTCCTAGTTTAGGCGAGAGAAAACGGGAAGGAGGCTCGTGCGTGGCGAGGCCCACAGGGGAGACTCTGCTATTGTGAGCGGAGACACAGAGATCAAAAAGCTCGCTACGAGGGGAGCGCAATGGAAGGAGATGGAGGAGACAGGTGGTGGCGGCGTGGGGGAGAAGGGAAACAGGTGGCAGGGAGTAGGAGGAGGCAGAGGAGGGAGGCAACAGAGAAGAGAGGGAGAGAGAGAAAGACAGGCGTGGGTAGAGAAGGACAGGCGTGGAGAGAAAGACGGAATAGGAGAGAGAGTGGGGATTTAGCGAGGGAGAGATGACACTGTTTACATCCGCCATGGCAGGGTCCTGGGTGGCGTCTCACACGTAAATTAGTGCTAAGACCTGCTATTGTGTCTCGTGTCTTTCAAGAAGGGAATAAAGGTGCACGAAAGTAACCTCTCAAGAAGGACAGAGATTCCTTTTAAGAGAAATTGTCTTGCCTTTCTTGTTTTAGTCATTCTCCGTAAATTGGAGATCATGGTCCATCTTGAAACTTAATTATGTATGAATTATATTTTACTTGTTTCTATCAAGAGTTTCCGTTTCTCATAATTTTTTAGTTTACGCTTATGGCCTTGGTGTCTTTATCATAATGGAATCATTTTAAAAAAATGGGTTTTTACATCATAGTAGATTCTATATTTTCGATTATGTAACGTACTGTAGCGTACGTTTCTTTGTATTTATATAATTAAATAAATCATGATATAATCATAAATCAGGTATAATTAGGAAATACACACAGGCAGCACAAATATAAGATGTATTTCTTGATCATTCTAACAATAATCAAAATAATTAACAAGCTATGAGAAATTATAGAAAAATAGATAAATAAGATATGAACAACAATATTCCATCCCCCTACAACGCGTATATCGGTAGCAGCTAATGTGTCTTTGGTTCACAAGAAACTGGTGTCTACAAAGACTGGTGCAGTTAATTACAAATGCAAAAATACAGGCAAGACATCCAGGCCAAAAAGCTAGAAATCCACAAAGCACAAGTTTGAGACGACATGTTCAGCACCTCTGAAAGGCCTGAACTCTTCCGCCCACACACGCACATCAACAGGGTCTGCCGCGTCCTCTGCTCATGGAAAACCGATAAGTCTTGGCAGACTTATTCAGTCACGTCTCGAACACTGTTCCGAGAGCCAGTTAAAGCAACTATGAGTGAGACGGCGCTTCGAAGCTTCCATTAAGAGGGGGGGGGCAACTGCCTATTTATGATGAATGCATTGCAAAAATTGATTAGAAAAAGAGAGATGAATATTAATTAGAGGCAATACGTAAAACCGTTGAATGTCAAGCGATATGAAATTAGTTACAATATAATCAATAGCATGACTCGATATTCACGGCAAGGAAAAGATATTGCAACTTTTTTGCAACTGCCACGTTCGCATCCTACGGCGTCCCAGATATGAAGAGGCAAAGAAAAATCACTATCTCCTGAAGAGGGAAACGCATCGACCGCAGGAAAGTTTCCATCCAAGTCCGCGCTGCGAGTTGAAAGCGATGGAGGAAACTGGAACAGAGACCGCGGAAATATATAATGATCGCTCGACCAGGGCCCAGGCAGGCCATTCAAACGCCTGGAGGACGGAACCAAATGCAAAGAAGCAGTGGCAATTCCTGGAAATCCAATAGAAGATGGGCAAAAATCCTGGGATAAAAATAGCAATCGAAAAAAAGAATTGGAATCTCCCCAATTCCTATTTGCTCCCCCCCCCCCCCCCCACACGCGCATAGATACACACGCAAACGCTCACACACTCACTTTCACACGCAAACAGACACATACACACACACTAATACACTCACTTACTCACGCAAATACACACAAACACACACACATGCACACACACACACACACACACACACACACACACACACGCGCGCGCGCGCATATATGTGTATATATATGTATATATATATATATATATATATATATATATATATATATACATATATGTGTGTGTGTCTGTGTGTGTATGTATATATGTATATATATATATATATATATATATATATATATATATATATATATATATATATATATATATTATGTATCTTGAAACGGAGCAAAGCAAACATTGACGAGCCGCCCTTGCCTTCCCAAGAAGTGTTCATCGGGCGTGGAAAGCGACGAGAAACGTCATCATTAGTGGGCGGCAACTGCAAGACGGCCTGTTGATCAGGGCGTGCGAGGCGCGGGCCGTTTGATCTTCAGCCCGCGAGGACAACATCACTGTTTTCTGGCCATGGGGTCATAACAGGTCAAGGGTTGTTTCTTTCCCTTTGTTTGGCCTTCTCTCGGTGCCTGTGATTTCTTTGGATTATTGTTGTTTCAGACGTTCTAGTTTGC
>BOPN01000631.1:248966-253966 GCA_017312705.2 Penaeus japonicus
CTTGCAATATCCTGCAATGCCTTAGCTTGCATCCTAAAATATTTATACTAAATTTAAGGGAAGTTCTATGGTTTTATATTATGTGCAAGACAATATGCAACATTCAAATCAGCGGAGAGGGACGTTGGGGTTGCCATGAAACTGATGAATATTTCATTGGTTTTACAAAGTCCCGAAAATCCAGTGCGCAATGACTTGATACCAAGTAAAGTAAATTAGTAAAAGCCAAAGAGGAAATAACAAGAATTCATTAAAAAAGAATCAGCGAAAGGAAGATCAAAGGCAGAGCAATACGGAAAAAAGTAATGAGCAGAGAAACTGTATTATTCCTAAAGCTTTGCAAGAACCCTAATAAACATAAAAAGAGCGAAATAAGTATGAAATGTAAGAGGAATGAGGAGAAGAAGACGTGTCAGACGGAGGCGAGGGTCAGAGGGGGCGTCGCTCCCCAATTCCCCGTAAAGCCCCTCGATAAAGCTGTAAAAACACGCCTCCCACCTGCTCCTCCTTCGGGCCGGCCCGGCCATCGGGCGATCACTCTCCTCGATTGGGTAAATTTGAGTTCCTAATGAAAAGAAAACAAAAAGAGGAGAAAGAAAATACGGAAAAAGGGGGACATTGAGGTTCTTGTGCGTTTGCGAAGCCAGGTAAGAAAAAGAAAAAAAGTTGACGTTCCTGCAACTCGATGGAGCCAACGCAACAAAATACGACGATTTCTTTTTCTTTTCTTTTCTTTTTTTAGCGATTTTGAAGCAAATTCCGAAATTGACGGGAGATTGGCATCAATTCGTGTGGCTAAAAAGAACAGATACTGGACCCCAACATTGTTTTCAATTGGTCTTGCTTTTGAAACGTTCTCCTGTGAGGGAGCGTTGCAAAACATTCCCTTTCCCAACTCGAGATTTTCTCCGCTGAGACCAAACTCCGCGCTCTCCCTCGCCTCACTCCTGCTACTTCTGCTTCCTCTTCCACTGACTAGCGAGGACGCTACAAAGCAGGCAAGGTCCTGCTGTGAACGCGAATGAACCTCGGATTACGCAAGGTTTAGACGGATTTCCGTTGCTCTCTGTTCCAGTGCACTTCGGGAGGGGAGAGAAGGAAGATGGAATGACGGAACAAGCGAATGAATAGAAAAAGACATGGAAATGGAGAGGGGAAGAAAGACAGGGGGACGAAAGGGAACTAGAAAGGAACAAAGAAGTGGAAAATGAACAAATATAAAACCCTTTTCAGTAAATACAGCCTCACCAGGCATCGTTATAGAGAACAAAGTCTCCTCTAATACTAATTTCTACGAAGGTCAAAGAAGCGATTCCTCTGAGACTGAGGAATCGTAGGCCCTTATTTCTTCCAATTAAGTACAATTAATAGTACCTATTTCTACCCCTGTCCACTTTTTTCGTCGACCTGGTCATCTCCTATTACCATGTATCTAATTGTCTGCCTACTGACTCGGCCTTCCATACTTTTTCTTTCTTTCTTCTTCCACCAAATGAGTCCCCAGCCCAGCCCTTCCACCTCGCGCTTTCTCCACAAACAGATCTTTCTTCATATTCTGACGCCGCTCCAGACATTTTTTCCAGACAATGCCGACATCCCGCCACGCCACAGTAATGAAAGTTAGACAGACAGACAGACAGAGAGTGTGCGTGTGTGTGTGAGAGAGAGAGAGAGAGAGAGAGAGAGAGAGAATCAGCGCGAAGACAGACGGGTTGTCTCCTCCCCCCCTCCCCTCCCTTCTGAATGTACACACATGTATACACATACGCACTGTTTATATCTACGTACAAGCTACGTTGATATAGCCAGGGACCTGAATTCATATCAGCTTTACGTTATACGAGTTATGAGGAAATTAGTTCTCGAAAATGAGGGTTATGAACCGTTCAGCAATGTGGACCATTCAACGCCCTAGAACCTTCATTGTTAGTGTTCAGATTAGTTACGTTGCTTGTCGTACATGGCCGAAAATAGCATTCAATATTATCTTAGTATCATTATTACCTTAGTATCATTATTACCTTACCAACTGTTTCTCTGAATCGTTATTCTAAGGCTAGTAATTGGATTAAGAATAATGTTTATTTGGACTGTCGTTATAACGATAGTCATTTGGTTAACTTTATTTCACCTTTTGGAATCCGTCCCACACCAGATGAAGTGAGGATCTGTTTCACATTAAACAAGGGAAGTTATTCGAATAAAGTGACATTATTTGTGCCATTAATGCAGCGAGATGCACAGAGCTGGTCCGAGTGCCTTGGCAGTTCCTCCGCGATGAGATCGCTGCCCCAAAAGGAAGCTTCCCAACATCACATTTCTGATGCCTGTCTTTCTCGCTTTTTCAATTTACAAGTAAGATGCAAGACCTCGGTCCGAAGCGCCTCTCCTGATCTCATGAAAATCAAAACTCCCATCAATACCATGAGAGTTTGTGCGACAGTGGAGATGAGTATCTGCGAATGGAAATCCTTCTTTTTGTGAGCTCAGGAAGAGGTGTACTCAGCTGCTGAGTCATGCCACACCCACCCAGATGGCGTAGCATGGCAACTCGACCCATTTGGTTCTGAGAGCTTTTATCCACAACAAATTTATATGCGATGCTGTGAGCATCCCATCCGAGTGAGAGCGCTTTTGGTGATGGTAAACCCCACACACTTTCACCATAGAAAATTGGATTTGCTTATAAATCACCAAGTAAGTAATAAACCTATCTTCTGCATGCCAATAAGCACGTAAATGTGATTTAGAGTATGTAGTTTTACCTGAATTATGCGGAGAGAAACATTTTTTTTCTGTGTTATTCCATTCTGTCACATAGGGCTATAACATAAAAACAGTTTACCCACAGTTCACATAAAAAGATGAAGATAAACTAAATTTACATCACAAACGGGACTGCCTGTGCCTTTCTGAATCTAAAATTCTCTCCCAAACAGAGTAACAACCATAATCAGTGGAAATTTATTCGCAGGAAAACAATGCGAACGACCCACTTTCACCCTTCGGCTGTACCATTTCTTGCGAATGATCGTTCCCCTTCGCCGTGGCACTGTCCGCGGGGGGTGGGGAGGGGGGCAAGGAAGACGTAACGGGAGAAAAGGAGCTTTGAAGACAACGCGACAGGAGAGGAACGCGCCGGACCCGATGTATCGGCGGTGTCTCTCGACTTGTCTCCTTGTCGCTCGGAAGAACGTCGAGACGGTTGCCGAGGAAAAGGTTTGCATTACGGCGACGATGACGCTGGTGGCGATAAGCAGCGATGATAACGATGAAGATGATGTAGCAATAGTGAGGATAATAACGATGATAATGATAATGTTAAAGGTAAAAACAATGATATTGATAAAATAATAACAAAAGCAATAATGATAATAACAAAAACAATGATGAGAGTAATAATACTGATAATATAAATTACGACGATGAGGGTGAATATGAAGATGAGGATGATGATAATAATGATAAAATTATAATAACAGGAATAACAAGTAACAAAAGTTGAAATGACAAGACCGAAATTAAATATTCTGAGATTAGTCGTTGGTACCTTCCATATGAAATCTATTCTTAGTATTTGAGATCTTCCCTCATAACAGATTGTGTGTGGCATCTAATGACAGTTTTTTTCAGTCATTCTGTTTTGTATCTGTTCACTTATATGAATACCATGCACTCAGACAGGAAAGGATTAGTTTCCAGCAATTTGCGATATTTCGTTCCCAGTATTATGCAGTCTTTTCTCCACAGTTGGTGTGACTTCGATAGACAGGATGTAATATTTCTCTCTCTTTTTTGCATCTTCATCTCTCTCTTTTTTCTTCTTCTTCTTCTTCTCCTTCTTTCATCAAAATGACGACTCAAAAATAGACCAAGAAGACTTCTCTAAAAAAAAGGGAAAAAAATCAATCACAAGACGAAAGACTCAAGCAAAGAAAGTGGGATGCACAAGACGAATCAGGAAGTGGATGCAGCATCACTCGCAGGAGGAAACAATTTCAGTTCATCCTCTTCCTTTCTCCAAGAGGTCGATGTTTGCCTCTTGTTCTCCCTCTGTACACGCAACCTGATGCTTGGGTTCACCACGCCCCGTCAGCGAATGAATTCTGGAGAGTCGCCTACATTATTCACGTGGCTTAAGTAACACCAGGATGAGTCACTAGATTTGGAGGTTGGTTGGCTTATGAACCCTTGTATCATTTATGACTGTGAACTGACTTGGAATGATACCAAAACTGATACCCATCGATATGAAACACCTATATAGGAGTGCTGTATTTCGAAACAGGGAAACCAGCCCAATTTCCTCTGAGTTTTTCCCTTGCAAGGCTCAGCTCCTCCTCGAAATAATCACTCAATCACTCTTCGGGGAGACTCGGAGTTTAGCACAATGGCAGGGGAAAGGTGAGGGGAACGAACTTGACTACGATCCAACACAGAAGGCGTATTCGCAGAGGGAGAGATTGAAAAAGAATGAAGAAAAAAACAATAGATGTACATGTATAGCTGTACATGCGTGTAAATAAAGATACGAATGTAAAGGATCGGACGCAGATAAGTTAGTTTTTATGCAACATACTGTATGTGCGTCATCACAGAGTACACAGACACAAAAAGTCTTTTATGCTCTAGTTATATATATATATATATACATATATATATATATATATATATATATATATATATATATATATATATATATATATATACATATATATACATATATATATATATATATATATATATATATATATATATATGTGTGTGTGTGTGTGTGTGTGTGTGTGTGTGTGTGTGTGTGTGTGTGTTTGTGTTTGTGCGTGTGTATGGGGAAATATAGATATATACCAATAGACATTCATTTCTTCATCTGTCTATTCTATCAAATTATACCACCCTCCATTTTTTTCTCGAAGTTCGGCCCACTTATCTGGATAGGATCTCCCAGCGAAGTCCTTTCCCCTCAGGACAACAGGCCAATTAAGGAGGCGACAGCACTC
>BOPN01000631.1:311979-314479 GCA_017312705.2 Penaeus japonicus
ATATATCAATAAAATTATCATTGATAATGAAATGTTGTTTATGATCATGGCAATGGTAAAGACTTTGATAATTATAATGATAACAAAGGCAATAAGTGAAATAATTAATCATGGAAATAAGAAAGAGGAGTGGTAATCATGATAATTACATCAAAATAGTGATAATGATGATGACAGCAATAATAATGATGTTGATAATGATAATGACAGTGATAATAATAATAATGATAGTAATAGTAATGACGATGAAAATAACAACAATAATAATAATAATGATAAAAATACCAATAATGATAATAAGAATAATGAAAATGATAATAAGAATAATGATAATGAAAATGATAATAAGGATGAGGATGATAATGATACCAATGACGATGATGATTATCTTATAATCTATAATAGGCAATAATATCAATGATAACAATAATGATGAAAATGATAAAGGCAATAATGACAGTAAGGATAACTGAAATAATTGAAATATTGAAATTATCATAATATCATTAAGGATAATAATGATAACAATTATTATGATAAGTATAATTACAATAACAGTAATGGTAATAATACTAATAATGATATTGCTTATCATCAGCATAATGACAGTAAAATGATGACAATGATGATAATAAAGACTATAAAGATGCAATTATGACAATAAAAAGATGATAAATGATAAAAGAAATAATATTGATGATAACAATGATTAAATTATATCAATAGTAATGGTGATAAGGATAATTACAATAATTATGATTATAGTGATGACGATTATAATGATAATGAGATGAATTATGATAACAATAATGATAATAACCATAATGATAATAATAATAACTATATTGATAATAATTAAGAAAGATATTTACTGTCATTGTCAATTATATTATCAGCATTTTTATCCTAATCAATATTATTATTATCATTATTACCATTATCATCATTTTCATCATTACTAACATCATTGCTATTATTATCATTATTATCATTACCATCACCTTTGTAGTGTATGAACTATATACTACCAATAGCCAGGGGCTTCGCACTACCACTCCCTTCCCTGAAACTGACAAATCGGACACAAGTCGTCCCTTGAATAAGTCATTGAAAATCAGATCCCTTGATGTGGGATAGTGTGACGGCGATCTGAATGAAATAGAATGTATGGGCGAAAGTTTCAGTATATAATGGCTTTACGTTTACCTGTTTTTTGTTTTTTTTACTACTGATAGATATTATATAGGCAATAATGATTGTAATAAGGGATATGATAAGTAGATATTAAACAAGCCTAGAATTACGGTGTGCTGGTGAGCATCTATATTTAGATTCCAATTCTAAAATGGCCCTTTGCTACAGGCCATTTTGCATTGCTTTTTTTTTCGAAACATAGGATATCTAATCCTTCAGTTGTGTAGTTAAAATATTTATTGGAATCACTTTGTTAATCTATCATTCCAAAAGTCTAGATGATGATAGGAAACACAATATCTTAAGATGCTAAGCCCAGGTCGAACATTTTCAGATCTAGACCGTCTCGAAAAGGGTTGGATAAAACAGAAATACGGCAGTAGATAGTCTACTAATAGTACTCCTAAAAAAAAACTATAAATAAGTGAATAAATAAACAAATAAGACAATGGTAAATTCCAAAACAAAATAAAAACAACTATATCGAAATGGTACAATGAATGAAGATTGCAGTAAAAAGCAACCAAATGAAATGCAGAAANGGCGGACGGCGTCGCAGGGCGAGGGCTGGCGAGGGCGACGGGCGACTCATGGCTACTCACCAGTTCTGGCTCGGGTCGTACTCCGGCCAGTACGTGTAGCGGTCCCCGCACTGCAGCACAGGAAGGGGGCGCCGCTCCCTCTCCTTCCGGACGGGCTGTTGCTGCTGCATGGGCGGCGGCTGCATCATGTTGTTCATGAAGCTCTTGGCCCTCCCCTGGGGCCGCGGCGCCGCTCCCCCTGCGGCCCCGGGGGTGGGCACCAGCTTGGGCCCAAGGCGGGGGTTCGGCGACCCCCCCGGCCGGCCCTGGTAGTGGTGGTGGGGGGGGCCCGGGGGAGGCGTGCCCACATCGCCGCCGCCGCCGCTGCCGGAGCTGTTCTCGCGGCCGAAGGGAAACCTCTTGGGGGAGAGCGAGAGATTGGTCACGCTGCTGGTGACTCCGGCAACCACCTGCTGCAGCGAGTTGAGGAAGCTCATGGTGGCAGGGCGTCCCGCGCCGCCCTTGCCTCGCGCGCCTCCCTCGCTCTCGCTCACTCGATCCTTCACTCCTCGCTGTCACTCACCAAGGCACGTCGGGCGCCAGAAACACTTCGCCCTAGAGCCTGGCAGCTTTTCCGGCCCGAACACGTCGTCCCTCTCCTCTCGCGCGCCCTCCGCACGGCGCTGCGCCTTCCTCGGCGTCGCAGCCTCACCAGCCGACGTCGCGCCACTTCCAGGTCAACATGTGTCCGCGAGCTAGATGTCGTCACCGTTTGACCTCACATG
>BOPN01000631.1:319479-326979 GCA_017312705.2 Penaeus japonicus
TCATTATCATTACTGGTATAGTGATAATAAAAGTAATGATACCACTGATATCAATTATATCAATATATCAATAAAATTATCAATAATAATGAAATGTTGTTTATGATCATGATGATCATGGCAATGATAAAGACTTTGATAATTATAATGATAACAAAGACAATAAGTGAAATAGTTAATCATGGAAATAAGAAAGAGGAGTGGTAATCATGATAATTACATCAAAATAGTGATAATGATGATGACAGCAATAATAAGGATGCTGATAATGATAATGACAGATATAATAATAATAATGATAGTAATAGTAATGACGATGAAAATAACAACAATAATAATAATAATGATAAAAATATAAATAATGATAATAAGAATAATGAAAATGATAATAAGGATGAGGATGATAATGATAACAATGACGATGATGATTATCTTATAATCTATATTAGGCAATAATATCAATGATAACAATAATGATGAAAATGATAAAGGCAATAATGACAGTAAGGATAACTGAAATAATTGAAATATTGAAATTATCATAATATCATTAAGGATAATAATGATAACAATTATTATGATAAGTATAATTACAATAACAGTAATGGTAATAATACTAATAATGATATTGCTTATCATCAGCATAATGACAGTAAAATGATGACAATGATAATAATAAAGACTATAAAGATGCAATTATGACAATAAAAAGATGATAAATGATAAAATAAATAATATTGATGATAACAATGATTAAATTATATCAATAGTAATGGTGATAAGGATAATTACAATAATTATGATTATAGTAATGACGATTATGATGATAATGAGATGAATTATGATAACAATAATGATAATAACCATAATGATAATAATAATAATAACTATATTGATAATAATTAAGAAAGATATTTACTATCATTGTCAATTATATTATCAGCATTTTTATCCTAATCAATATTATTATTATCATTATTACCATTATCATCATTTTCATCATTACTAACATCATTGCTATTATTATCATTATTATCATTACCATCACCTTTGTAGTGTATGAACTATATGCTACCAATAGCCAGGGGCTTCGCGCTACGACTCCCTTCCCTGAAACTGACAAATCGGACACAAGTCGTCCCTTGAATAAGTCATTGAAAATCAGATCCCTTGATGTGGGATAGTGTGACGGCGATCTGAATGAAATAGAATGTATGGGCGGAAGTTTCAGTATATAATGGCTTTACGTTTACATGTTTTTTTTTTAACTACTGATAGATATTATATAGGCAATAATGATTGTAATAAGGGATATGATAAGTAGATATTAAACAAGCCTAGAATTACGGTGTGCTGGTGAGCATCTATATTTAGATTCCAATTCTAAAATGGCCCTTTGCTACAGGCATTTTTGCATTTCTTTTTTTTCGAAACATAGGATATCTAATCCTTCAGTTGTGTAGTTAAAATATTTATTGGAATCACTTTGTTAATCTATCATTCCAAAAGTCTAGATGATGATAGGAAACACAATATCTTAAGATGCTAAGCCCAGGTCGAACATGTTCAGATCTAGACCGTCTCGAAAAGGGTTGGATAAAATAGAAATACGGCAGTAGATAGTCTACTAATAGTACTCCTAAAAAAAACTATAAATAAGTGAATAAATAAACAAATAAGACAATGGTAAATTCCAAAACAAAATAAAAACAACTATATCGAAATGGTACAATGAATGAAGATTGCAGTAAAAAGCAACCAAATGAAATGCAGAAACATATTTCACACACATTTCTAAGGATCAGTTCCAGCTCCTAGTAATATTGAAATGCAAGGATCACATGATATCTCTCTGTGAGTTACTGCAGTTTAAAAAAAAATAATAGACTGGTATAGACTGAATGTATTTGACAATTCAGTTCAGTTCAGTGAAATAATGTTATAAATAAAAACACACCGAAAGGGAAATAAATTAACAACAGCGACACCGACAATAATGATGATGATGATGGTAATGATAACAATGATAACGAGAATAATGATAATAATAACAATAATAATTATGATAATAACAATAATAATTATGATACTAACAATAATGATATGAATGATAATAACGAGGATAACAATAATGATGATGAAAATGGTAAAAATGAAAAAAAATGATAACGTGATAACGATAATGATAGTGATGATAATAACAATAATGATAATAAGCAATAATAATGATGATGGTAACGATGGCAACGATAATAGTAATAATAATAATGATAATAAGGATAACGATAAGAATAGTAAGAAGGATGATTATGAAGATGGGGATGACAATGATGATGATGCTGATGATGATGATAATGATAATGATAATGATACTATTGATGATATTAATAACATGAATTATGTTGATGATACTAATAATGATAACAATGGTTATGATTATAAAAATGATTATGACATTAATAGTAATGATAAGGATAACAACAATCATAATAAAAATAATAATGCTGGTAATAATAATTATAATAATAATAACGATAATAATAATGATAGTAATAATAATGATGATGATGATGATAACAATCATGATAATAATAACAATAATGATGATGATAATATGATAACGATGATAATAATGATAATAACGATAATAATTATGATAATGGTACTGGTAATAATAGTCATGAATGATGATAGTAATGATAAAAACAACGATAATAATAATGACAGTAGTAATGGCGACAGTGATAATAATAATGGTAATAGAAATAATGATAATACTATACGTGACCATGGCCTATAGACTTTTAGTAACGAAGAGTAACTCGACTCCTTAAAGCACTGGAAAATGCAATATAGATTTGTATCATTCATTGTGATACTCTAAGAGGAGCCTTTTAATCATTCTAAACCATTAATTAAGGCATATCATATAAGTATATATTATTAATAGTGCTGGCAATGCTTCGAGTATAGGGGAGTATAACACAACCATATTACAGGGATAATATACTATGTATATCAAATTCTCAGTGTTCTATATTTTATCATAGTTCTGCTGGACACTGCTCCGGGTCACCACCAAAATCTAAGTGAATGGTTCCAGGCTCATGGGCATCCCACCCATAAAATCATCAAAATCCGTCAGCAACTTTTCACGTAAAATTGCTGACAAACCACAGAAATAGATTTCCATCGACATCACATTTTGATGTAACCAACGGTCATGATCAGTAACATGCTTTTCCTTCTTTCAGGATTTACTTACAATAGCACATATAATTTACATGTAATATGATGTAAAAGAAAAATGCAGAAGGGAGAATAACGTACAGATAAAAGGAAATCATGGAATTAGACCTGACGAAAGAATCCCAAAAGATCGACAGATGAAATGGGAGACGCCGCCGCTCGAGATCTTGGGCGTCGGCCAAGAACTTGTGAGCGAATAAATCTCGGGTTGAAACTGATTATAAACCCGGTCGCTTTGCGCTTTAGAATGCACCTCAAATCATTTCATTAGGTTAGAGAGTGAGAAACATGGAAGGAGAGAAAAAGGAGAAAAGGAGGGAAAGAAACAGAGAGGGACAGAGGAAAAAGATAGAGAGAGAGACAGACAGAGAGGATGTGTTTTCGAGATAAAATAAGGGCCTGGGCAAGAGTTTGAGAACAGAGGACGAGATATATTTTTTTTTCCTGTGAGAAGGAGATAAGCAAAATGAGTACATACGTGAGAGAGAGAGAGAGAGAGTGTGTGTGTAAGGCAGTGATTGTGCTTTATGTATTAGTTGAATGTTGTGAGGCAGGTATTCGGTCTGCGCTGATTTTCCCGACTTCCTGTGTCCTCTTCCGTCTTTAGCTGCACCTGGCTCCCGGCTGCAGCTGTGTTTGCAGGTGGATGCCCAGAGGCAGAGACAGTGGAATCGAGTCACACATAAGCAAGGGAAACAGGGACCACGCGAGAAGGATCACAGACAGAGGAGGAGGACAGGCAGTGATCAGGACACAGCTCTGACCTCCAGTAGGTAAGACCATGACAAGTGAACGTCTGTCTTTCTCACCGGCTTACATCTGGTGATGTCATTTCCCACTGGGTACAGAGAAAGAGAGAAAGAGAGAGAGAGTGTGTGTGAAGGATGTAAGGAGATAGAAAGAGAGAGAAAGGGAGAAAGAGAGGGGAGGGATAGAGAGAGAGAGAAAGAAAGAGATAGAGAGGACGTGTTTTCCAGGTAAAACAAGGAATTGGGCAAGTTTGTGAGGACAGAGGAAGATTTTTTTTTCCTGTGAGAAAGAGATATGTAAGTTGTGTACGTCGTGAGAGAGAGGGAGGGAAAGAGAGAGAGAAAGAGAGAGAGAGAGAGAGAGAGAGAGAGAGAGAGAGAGAGAGAGAGAGAGAGAGAGAGAGAGAAAGAGTGGTTGATGAGTGAGTGAATGAGTGAGTGAGTGAGAGAGAGAAGGGCGGGAGATGTGTCTATGTTCTCTTTTTCTATGAAAAAATCCGGTATGTACATATGTCCCTTCGTTAATTGACCACGTATAGAATTGATAACGGGAATAAATGGTTAAAATGAAAACCGCATAGTCATAACCAGCAATAATCTCAACTTCCAGCCCCTTCGAACAAGCGACGGCAAACAAACACAACTTGACAACTGCACAACAGTGGCGCCGCTCGAACCCGAACAGCCCTAATGAAGGCCGGGCGCAAAGCACGACAAGCAAAGCGCACAGCAAAGTGGAACTCGTGCTTGTCGCCGAGCTCATCATCGCGCGGAGCGAGTAATTGCAGCAGCCAGACCAGCCAACGCCAGAACTCTTCCTTCATCTCACTAATGGGGGAGTGGCGAGGACGCCTTCGCGAGTGACGGGCTTAAGGCGGGAGGGATGGGAGGGGCGAGGGGGGGAAAGGAGGGAAAGGGGGGAAAGAAGGGAAGGGAGGGAAAAGGGGGGGAAGAAGGGAAGGGAGGGGCGAAGGTGGGAAAGGAGGGAAAGGGGGGAAGGGAGGGAAGGGGGGGAGAAGGGAAAGGGAGGGGCGAAGGTGGGAAAGGGGAAAGAAGGAAGGAGGGAAAGAAGGGAGAAGGGAAGGGGAGGGGGCAGAAGGTGGGAAAGGAGGAAAGGGGGGAAGGAGGGAAAAGGGGGGAAGAAGGGAAGGGAGGGGCAGAAGGTGGGAAGGGGGAAAGAAGGAAGGGAGGGAAAGGGGGGGGAGAAGGGAAGGGAGGGGCGAGGGTGGGAAAGGAGGGAAAGGGGGAAGGGAGGGAAGAAGGGAAAGGAGGAAGGGGGGGGGAAGAAAAGGGAAAGGGAGGGGCGAGGGTGGGAAAGGAGGGGAAGAAGGGAAGGGGGGAGGGGCGGGGGTGGGGGAAAGGAGGGGAAAGGAGAGGGGGAAGGGAGGGAAGAAGGAAAGGAGGGAAAGGGGAAGAAAGGGAAGGGAGGGGCAGGGGTGGGAAAGGAGGGAAAGAAGGGAAGGGAGGGGCGAGGGTGGGAAAGGAGGGAAAGGGGGGAAGGAAGGGAAGGGGGAGGGGTGAAGGTGGGAAAGGAGGGAAAGGGGGGACAGGGGAGGGAAGAAGGGAAGGGAGGGGCGAGGGGGGGAAAGGGGGGAAGGGAGGGGCGAGGGTGGGAAAGGAGGGAAAGGGATGGAAAGGGGGGGAAAGGGGGGGGGCGAAGGTGGGAAAGGGGGGAAGGGAGGAAAGGAGGGAAGGGAGGGGCGAGGGTGGGAAAGGAGGGAAAGGGGGGGAAAGGAGGGGAAGAAGGGAAGGGAGGGGCGAAGGTGGGAAAGGAGGGAAAGGGGGGTAGGAAGGGGCGAGGGGGGGAAAGAAGGGAAGGAAGGGGCGAAGGTGGGAAAGGAAGGGAAGGGAGGCAAAGGAGAAACAAGGAGGGAAGGGAGGAGGGTGTGGGGGTATGGTGAAGGAGGATGGCAGGGAACCCACTGAATGTGAGCCTCGGATCAGAAACTCAAGTGAGAAAGCCAACGGGGAGGAAGAGAGATGACAAATTCCCTCTGACGTAATGTAAGTGTACACGCCCCCCTCCCACGGAAATGGGCTCTGAATGACGCCCCCCCCCCCCCTCCCCTCCCAGACCCAAAGAAAAGAAAACAACCCGAGGATCAACTGGTCGAAATCGATCGTTCCCGGCGAAGGCAATAAGCCTCGTCCCTCACGTGCGAGTCGCCGACACCAATGCCCCGTAAAGTGGAAGTGGCGATGAGCAAGGGGAGGCATTAACCAATCAGACAGATGGCATCGGTTCTTTCTTTCCGCGGAACGATTCTTATCAAGCTGGATTAGCGGCTGAGATGAATGGCGTTGCTGGGGTAGGAGGCGCTCGTAATTGAAGTGATCGAGAGCGGGATATTACGTCATACTACATCGCTGATCACTTAGCATTATGATAATCTCTGTATGTGTCGGGTCGATGTTACAGATGAGATGCTCCAGCCTTCTAATCGTTTCCTCTTCCAGGGGCGCAGAGGCGGTGTCTACGTCCTGGATCGTACAATGAACTGTGACAGCGATACATCCACTAGAGTCCCGCTCTACTTTTCCCATCTCGCTCCTTGTTCATTCTTCTTAATGGCGTGTGACCTCCATAACAGCTCTTGTTTTTCCTCTTGCCGTACTAACCCTAACCTTATCCTCCGGGAATAAAAAGCAGACGGAGTTCCACTTTTCTGTCCGCTCTTTTGCTATTATTACTTTCTTTGTCTTTTTTCTCTTTTTGCTTTCTTTTTTTTTATTTTCAACTTATTTTTTTTCAAATTCGATTCCTTTTTCAATTCAAATGTTTACTTCTTATATTTATTTTCATATTTAGCTTTAATGTACTTTTCTCCTTTATTCATTTACGTTTTCATTTTACTTTTATCTTCATTTTATTCTCATCCTAGATTTGTTTTTCTTTTTTCTCTTTTTATTTATTTTATTTGCTTTCCATTTCTTCTCATTTACATCTTCACGTTCACAAATAGCTCCATTATACATATTAGTATATTCGTTTTTTTCTGCAGATTATATTCCTCCGCCCCTGCATTTTTCTTCCTCTTCGTCTTCATCCCCTCCTCCTCCTCCTTCTCTTTCTCCTCCTCCTTCCTTTTCTCCTCCTCTTTCCTCGTCTTTGTCTTTTTTATTCGTCTCCTTCTTCTTCTTCTTCTCAATGTTATCCTTCTTCTTTTTCTTCTTCTTATCCTTATTCTCCTCTTTCTTTGTCTCTTCCCTCTTCTTTTTCTTCTTCATCTTCCACTCCTCTTCTTCCTATTTCTTTTTTCTCCTTCTCCTCATCTTCTTCCTCTTCCTCCTCTTCCTCCTCCTCCTTCTCTTCCTCTTCTTCTTCTTCTTCTTCTTCTTCTTCTTCTTCTTCTTCTACTTCTTCTTCTTCTTCTTCTTCTTCTTCTTCTTCTTCTTCTTCTTCTTCTTCTTCTTCTTCTTCTTCTTCTTCTTCTTCTTCTTCTTCTTCTTCTTCTTCTTCTTCTTCTTCTTCTTCTTCTTCTTCTTCTTCTTCTTCTTCTTC